>SJYW01001883.1:84902-124902 GCA_006410735.1 Raphicerus campestris | reverse complement strand
TGTCACTCTTGTAACAGTTGGATAATCCTATGTTTCTGGACAATAATTTCTGACCCTGGCCTACTGCTTAAGGTAGAATTTAAGATGAAGTAATGGGTTGAATAAGAAGAACCACTTGCATCAGCTGATTTGTCTTAGAAAGGAGATAGAAATGGCTGAACTGGAGGAGGCTGATGCAGTACTGGGAAAGACCAAGATTCTACCACACAGAACTAAATGCCTTTCTTCGTNGTAATGGGTTGAATAAGAAGAACCACTTGCATCAGCTTATTTGTCTTAGAAAGGAGAAAGAAATGGCTGAACTGGAGGAGGCTGATGCAGTACTGGGAAAGACGAAGATTCTACCACACAGAACTAAATGCCTTTCTTCGTCCCGTTTCCTCCCTTCCTCCTTCCCTCTCTTCCTTCCTTCCTTTTCATTAATTGAAGTATCTTTTACCTGCTACAAGAACTCTGATGGATTTAATGTACAACATGGTTCTAGACCACAAGTACAGCTGCATAGCCAAAAAGGGGAGGGGGGGTAGGGTGAGGGTTAATATTTTCTAAAGCACAAAACAGGCAGGACTGCTCTGGACAGAGGATAATGCAAACTAGCTTTGCTGGAAATGAGCTGCAAAATACCTTCATTTTCTACTACAGTGAAACCCTGATAAAATCACAACTGTTAAGGTCATACAGTATATCAGGTGGAATCACAGTCTTTAGAACTCCATTATTAATGCAGACAACCTCACAATCAAAGAGGATGAGAGCACCGTTTCCAGATGCCAATGATTTGATCCTATCTTATTTGGCTGTTTACATTTAAATAATGTGACTGTATAAATTTAAATAATATGAACCACCAACAGATGGATCCCAGTGAAAGACGGCGCCTTCTCTGAGACCCTGAATGTACACTATACAGTGCTTTACAATTTATTTGAGCAGAGCTCATATTTTAAAAAAAAATGGGGTGGGGGATGAAAAGAGAGAGAGAGAGACTCATTTCTTCTGCCATTATGGAAATAAAAGGACTACCGCTTTGGTTGGTGACTGACGGTGCCAAGGAAACATGCAGTCCCCTAACCTCCGGTACAATGTACCCATAAGGTACCAAGCATCAAAGCATATTAAAAGATATTAACTGCATATTTGCTTATGAACAAGATAAAAAGCTGTAGGGCCTCCAGGTTCTCAAGCTGTGAGTGGAACAGCTTTGCAATTTGCCTGCAAAACTGCATTTTGATCTTAATGAATATAAAATGGCTGCCATTAAAAGTAAAACAGATTATTTCGGGTCTTCCAGGGCCCATAGCTCTTTGCCGGCCTTGGAGGGCCACTATGATCTTTCATTAAAATCTCACAGCAGGGCTCCCTCACCAGCAAATCAAGCCTTGCAGTCTAGGAGATTGGCTACATTTAAAAGTAATTTTCAGAAATCTACACAGATTTTCAATTTGGTAATGAAAGCCATGAGAGAATGCAGGCGGCATTTTGTCGAATATTGTTACTGATCCAGTGCTCACATTCGTTAGAAATTAAACTGCCCTGTAACTATCGCACTGATGGCAACTTGCCATTTCGGCTGCGTTCTAATCTCAGTTTGTTAATGAGGAGCATGTGCTAATTGTTGTCATCCTGACTGCCAAGCACTCCTTCCCTAACACACATGCTCTACCTGCTCAGAGGTAGAACCTTTCACTTTGTCACCGACCAAGCTGGAACAGTGTTGGCGTGACTATTGCTTTGTAAACAGAGACAGTCAAGCGTCATCAGAAAAAGCAAGTCGAAATCAAATTGGAAACTGGGTGCCCTTGTTTTATTTGGACTCATCTGTTTGTTTTTCAGTCTAGCCCAAGTCTTCTAAAGTCCTTGAGTAGACACAACATTCAGAGTCGCGTGTTACTCCCCAGAACAATCTGAACAAACTAATCCACTGAGGATAGCTGGTAAAGTCAATATGTTATAAACTGAGGGAGGGTTACAGTCGAGAGGGATGGAAGGTGGAAAAAGTCCAAAGGATCTTGTCTGCTGTCCAAAGCCGGGTGGCAAAACACACCTAAGACCTGAAATGGAAGTGGGCTGCCACTGGCTTCAAAAAAGTTTAACCCTTTATTTCCATTCTCCAGATTCTAAAGTTTAGGAGGTGTGTTACCCCAAAGAGGATGACCCTATAGGAAGAATCATTTGAAGCCACCATAATGGGGGGGGAGAGGCCACCAAACAGAGGGAAAAACTAATAACGTCAGTATCCAGAGGTGTAATGCCTGTAGACATCTGAATAGATAAAAACAGAGAATAACTGTCAGTGATAACATGATTAAATAGAAAAAAATTACATAAATGCATTCTAAGACAGTGGGCATTCTTGCCTCTGGGTTCCTTATTAAAAGAAATTATGTATTTATTTATTTGTGGTTGTGCTTCATCTTCATTGCTTCTCAGGCGTTTATCTGGTTGTGGCAAGCGTGGGCTACTCTCTAGCTGCAGTACACAAGCTTCTCATTGCAGCGGCTTCTCTTTTTGTGGATCATGGGCTCTAGGGTCCTAGGGCTTCAGTAGTGGCAGCTTCCCTGGCTCGAGAGCACAGGCTCAGTAGCTGTGGCATGCGGGCTTAGTTGCTCTGCGGAACGTGGGATCTCCTGGATCAGAGGTCGAACCTGTGTCTCCTGCATTGGCAGGAGGATTCTTTACCACTGAGATGCCAAGGAAGCCCGTCCTTATGCTTCATATTGATATAAGAACTGGGTAATGTTTCTTTTCTGAGATTCTAGAAACAAAAATGTCAGATTAGGCTTTCCTAATAAAGCCTAAAATGCATTCTATAATTTGTCTTTACTTGGCAATTCTCTTATCTGGCACCTTTAGGGCTAAGCCCTTTCCTGCACTAAAATGTGGTGGACGAGAGCTATTCTCCACCTCCTCACTGCTGCTGCTGCCGCTAAGTCGCTTCAGTCCTGTCCGACTCTGTGCGACCCCAGAGATGGCAGCCCACCAGGCTCCCCCATCCCTGGGATTCTCCAGGCAAGAACACTGGCGTGGGTTGCCATTTCCTTCTCCAGTGCAGGAAAGTGAAAAGGGAAAGTGAAGTCGCCCAGTCGTGTCCAACTCTTAGCGACCCCATGGACTGCAGCCTACCAGGCTCCTCCGTCCATGGGATTTTCCAGGCAAGAGTACTGGAGTGGGGTGCCACTGCCTTCTCCTCCACCACTTCCTCACTGGCTGGGTATAAATTCTTCCTGCTAGTACAGAAAGTGTCTCCATTTAAAAGAACCGTTCTTCTCCTCGGCAGAGTGCTGGCAGCTGCAGAGCGTACATGTGGCCGTGTTTACTTGCAAGGGCCTCTTGTGGTTCAGTGCAAGCGTGGCTTTAGTCCTAATATACCAGGGCTTTCCGGGAGTACCTGGGCTATGCTCCTTTGGTTTCCACAAAGTGCAGTTTTAATTGGGTGGCATGTCTGTGATTTTAAGGGAATGACACAGGGGCGCCTAGTAAGGCGCCGACACGGCGAATGTGCATCAGTTTTCTGAAGAGAAAACTCAGGCCAATTCCTTGTCTCTGTGGCCTCAGGAGACCAATGGGAAATAGATACAAACAACTTGGTAAGCAGTTTTGAATGTGTTTCGCCTGTAGTTGCTATTCTAATTGCAGGAAGCATTCATGTAATATGGTTGAATTTTAAACGCCAAGTGACACTAAGGGAAATTCTGCTGAATCCTCCTGAACTCAGAAGTCTGAGACTTGCTTTATTTCACCTGTTGTCAGTTCTTTAATATTCTCTGAGAGCTTCTAAGTACGTTTTGACAACTGTATACTGTGAGGTTTCTTTTACCAACATTTTGGCTTATGCTAAATTGTGGGCAGAGTGATGGGACATTACTAATTCTGACTCTCAAATATTAAATATATAACATAATAATATCCCTCAAATTATCATAGTGGGTGGAAAACTGCATTTTAGGTCATAGAAATTAATAAAATTAGTCTTCAGGTAATCAAGTTAAGTTTTGCTAATTATAATAAAGTATAAATATTTGTTTCCTTCCAGAAACATAATTCTATAGGAACAAGCTTGTCCTTGCTTTGACTTGATTAATTTACATGATATAATATGATGCTACGTTACATATATATATATATATATATATATATATATGTTAGATGGAGGATCTTATTTTACAGATCAAATGAAAATATGAAATATATATGGCCTTTAAAGGGACAAAATACAAATTTTCAAATAATACATTTATGGAATTATGAACTCTTTTGCCCTATCTGTACTTTGGAAAGTGCAGATGTGGCATTTTTAGATTTCTATCACAATTAATTTTTAAACTAAATATTAAAGCCCAAACAAAATTTAGGGGGAGCAGAAATATGTAGTTTGAAAGCAGACACCTAGAGTGCACACTTCTCTCAAAATTTCATTCTTCAATATAGAGGTCTAAGGCAAGATTTAAGGTCTACATAAAATTTTGCTTTAAAAAAATAATTTTAAATATTATAGATTCTGTTTAAAAAAAGATTTTTAGTTTTTGTTTTGCTCTGACAATATAATATAGTACATTGTATGCTTGTTCTAATAAATGGCTTGAAATATAACATCATAGTACATGCATATACTTTCATATTTACTTAAATGGACCTCATAGATTCAGTCCCCAAATGACAAATGTGTTTAGTTCCAAAAGTTAATTGGCAAATTGCTTTAGAATTTGTAATAAATTTTTCCACAGAAACAATACTTAAATAGCAGCTTGGTTCCAAAGCCTAAAAAGCAAATTTGTCATCATGTAGCTGAGCTAAAATTCAAATGGCTTTGGCCTTGTCCTATGGTTCCTGAATATAGAAAAGCCTGAAATAATGGGATGAGCACATAAGGGTCCAGTGAAAGGAAGGTGCAGAGAGGCGCATGGTTTCCCTTTCTCCTGTTCAGAGCTCGAGTCCTTCTCCCTCTACCGACAAAGACCCCAGACCTAGGTCTAGACACAGATATCAGTCTCACACTGCCCCGAATTCTGTAGCTTCTGAAACAAGGCTCTGCAAATCTGCAAACTTTTTTGATTCCAAAATCAGCTGCCTCCCATCCAGCCTCCCAGCCTTCTAATCATATTCCAAATGCTTTTACCTAGATGTTGAGAGGAATGAGGAACAAAGTCAAGTAAGGGGCAATGAAGAAGCCATGTTTCCAGAAGGGTGCTTCTGCTTTGGATTTGAACATGGATCTTGGNATTTATGGAATTATGAACTCTTTTGCCCTATCTGTACTTTGGAAAGTGCAGATGTGGCATTTTTAGATTTCTATCACAATTAATTTTTAAACTAAATATTAAAGCCCAAACAAAATTTAGGGGGAGCAGAAATATGTAGTTTGAAAGCAGACACCTAGAGTGCACACTTCTCTCAAAATTTCATTCTTCAATATAGAGGTCTAAGGCAAGATTTAAGGTCTACATAAAATTTTGCTTTAAAAAAACAATTTTAAATATTATAGATTCTGTTTAAAAAAAGATTTTTAGTTTTTGTTTTGCTCTGACAATATAATATAGTACATTGTATGCTTGTTCTAATAAATGGCTTGAAATATAACATCATAGTACATGCATATACTTTCATATTTACTTAAATGGACCTCATAGATTCAGTCCCCAAATGACAAATGTGTTTAGTTCCAAAAGTTAATTGGCAAATTGCTTTAGAATTTGTAATAAATTTTTCCACAGAAACAATACTTAAATAGCAGCTTGGTTCCAAAGCCTAAAAAGCAAATTTGTCATCATGTAGCTGAGCTAAAATTCAAATGGCTTTGGCCTTGTCCTATGGTTCCTGAATATAGAAAAGCCTGAAATAATGGGATGAGCACATAAGGGTCCAGTGAAAGGAAGGTGCAGAGAGGCGCATGGTTTCCCTTTCTCCTGTTCAGAGCTCGAGTCCTTCTCCCTCTACCGACAAAGACCCCAGACCTAGGTCTAGACACAGATATCAGTCTCACACTGCCCCGAATTCTGTAGCTTCTGAAACAAGGCTCTGCAAATCTGCAAACTTTTTTGATTCCAAAATCAGCTGCCTCCCATCCAGCCTCCCAGCCTTCTAATCATATTCCAAATGCTTTTACCTAGATGTTGAGAGGAATGAGGAACAAAGTCAAGTAAGGGGCAATGAAGAAGCCATGTTTCCAGAAGGGTGCTTCTGCTTTGGATTTGAACATGGATCTTGGTAATTGAGTGTTCCTATGATATCCTGGAGTGTGAAGTCAAGTAGGCCTTAGGAAGCATTACTATGAACAAAGCTAGTAGAAGTGATGGAATTCCAGCTGAGCTATTTAAAATCCTAAAAGATGATGTTGTTAAAAAACTGCACTCAATATGCCAACAAATTTGGAAAACCCAGCAGTGGCCACAGGACTGGAAAAGGTCAGTTTTCATTCCAATCCAAAAGAAGGACAATGCCAAAGAATGTTCAAACTGCCACACAACTGTATTCATTTCACATGTTAGCAAGGTAATGCTCAAAATCCTTTAATTGAGGTATCAACAGTACATGAACCAAGAACTTCCAGATGTTCAAGATGGATTTAGAAAAGGCAGAGGAACCAGAGATCAAATTGTCAACATCCACTGGATCATAGAAAAACCAAGGGAATTCCAGAAAAACATCTAATTCTGCTTCATTGATTATGCTAAAGCCTTTGACTGTGTGGATCATAACAAACTGGAAAATTCCTAGAAAGATGGTAATACCAGGCCACCTTACCTGCCTCCTGAGAAACCGGTATGCAGGTCAAGAAGCAATAGTTAAAACTTGACATGGAACAATGAAATGGCTCAAAATTGGGAAAGGAGTACATCAAGGCTGTTTACTTGTCACCCTGCCTATTTAACTTAAATATGGAGTTCATCATGCAAAATGCCAGACTGGGTGAAGCTCAAGCTAGAATCAAGATTGCTGGAAGAAATATTAATAGCCTCAGATATACAGATGACACCACCCTAATGGCAGAAAGTGAAGAGGAACTAAACAGTCTCTTGATGAAGTTGAAAGAGAAGAGTGAAAAAGATGGCTTAAAACTCAGTGTTCAAAAATGAAGATCATGGCATCTGGTCCCATCACTTCATGACAAATAGATGGGGGAAAAGTGGAAACAGTGACAGACTTTATTTTCTTGGGCTCCAAAATCACTGTGGACAGTGACTGCAAACATGAAATTAAAAGATGCTTGCTCCTTGTAAGGAAAGCTATAACAAACCTAGAAAGCATATTAGAAAGCAGAGACATCACTTTGCTGACAAAGGTCTGTCTAGTCAAAGCTATGGTTTTTCCAGTAGTCATGTACAGATGTGAGAGTTGGACCACAAAAAAGGCTGAGCACTGGAATAATTAATTCTTTCAAACTGTGGTACTGNCAAAGGTCTGTCTAGTCAAAGCTATGGTTTTTCCAGTAGTCATGTACAGATGTGAGAGTTGGACCACAAAAAAGGCTGAGCACTGGAATAATTAATTCTTTCAAACTGTGGTACTGGAGAAGACTCTTGAGAGTCCCTTGAACAGCAAAAAGATCAAACCAGTCAATTCTAAAGGAAATAAACCCTGAATATTCATTGGAAGAACTGAGACTGAAGCTGAAGCTTCAACACGAATAGCCAGCTCATTGGAAAAGACCCTGATGCTGGGAAAGACTGAAGGCAATTGGAGAATGGGACAACAGAGGATGAGATAGTTGGATGGCACCACTGAATCAATGGACATGAGTTTGAGCAAACTCCAGGAGACAGTGAAGGACAGGGAATCCTAGCGTGCTGCAGGCCATAGAGTCACAAAGAGTTGGACACCACTGAGCAACTAAACAACAACATGGATATCTAATCTATATAGAACACTGGTTAATGGCAATGTTATTAGGCAGTCCTCTCCACCCCACCACCACCATGTACAATCCTGTAGCAGAAGCCTAATGGGATGATGAAGAGCAAGTAGGCAGTTTACAAGGGGGGAAGTAGCAAGGCAGCAGTAGTGAGTTTTGATGTCTAGATGTTAGGGTCACAGAGCATCCTGTTGAATATATTTACTGTGTTTGTACTCCTGCCTGAAGTTCTCAGTAATAGGCACCTATAAATGCAGAATGGACTTTTCTGTCTTCAGAGAAAGTAAAGCACTTGTTGAGGGTCATTCTGTGGTTCCAGCGTATTAAATTGGATAAGTGGTGCTAGTGGTAAAGAACTCACCTGCCAAAGCATGAGACTTAAAGNTTTTTTTTTTTAATGTAAGAAGATCTTCCCATCAATGTGTCCCACCAACCAGACACCTTTATCTTTATCTCGATATTAAACTAGCACCAACTGAGCTAGAATTACCCTTCACTCTTCTAATAATTCCAACTGCAAAAGTTATGCCATTCTCCTGAGATCCATCACAAATGCCAGCAGGAAAGAAAGGGTTGTTAATATATAAATATCTAATGCCTACTCCAGTATTGTTCTCCAATGTAACACACATGAAGACAACTACTTTTCAAAGGTATTAGTCTTCTCCACACACCTATACATGAAAACTGACATACACATTGCTACCCTGCTGGAATAATAATATCAGTTTTTTTAACACCAAAAAAAAATCTAATAAAAGGTTTTTACAAAGGATAATTAAGCAAGCTAATATAGTAATAAGTGGAATACACAATAAGAATACGTACTAAAATATCTGCTCTGTGCAATGCAGAACTAGTGTTTTAGGAGATTAACAATTATGATCGCCAGTCCTCTTCTGATTCTATAATACTCCACACAATCTTTTTTAAATTACTTTATTAACCTTTCCTCCTAGCACAGAAGTGCCCGATTATAGATAATATTTCAAAATCATCTGAGGTGTAAGTGTGTTTGATTTGCTCGGTAATTATTTGTCTACTTTATTACACTGGCCGAGCACACAGCTTCTTGACCAGCTTTATTTCAAGTCCAGTTAAGAATAGGGTCATATCATTTTGTGGATCACTCCCTTTGGGCCCCAACATACATGAAATTTTCATATTGGATATGGGAACGGTGCATGGAAACATAGTCCATTTTAAACATGGAGAAATCGTTCCCTGTCTTGTTATTAAAGCTTCCAGGTACTGGGCTTAATGGAAGGAACGTTGTTCACAAGCAAATGGAAGGTATTTATTCCTCATATGACTAGGATGCAGAACACCAAAGTCTGAGCATGCAATTGTCCCTTGATGAAGTCTAAAAGCTTATCACTCACATCGCTCTGGTGGCCTTATGCAGGGTCTTTATAATTTGTTCCTTGTCATTCATACCACTCAGGACAACACTTCTATTTTGATCTGAATCATGAATGCACTTCCAGCTTGTATTTTGACTCACTCAAGGCTGAAAGGAATGGGGAGGGGGCAACCACAAGGGGAGATCACAAACCTTATCCTTTTAATAGGGGTCTGGAAGAAAGAGTAAGGTTTGAAAATTACACTGGGTTTGGCAGAGGGAAAGTTTGCCCCTTCCAACTTTCCAGCTCGGTAAATGAAACCAATACTTACTGTTCCTAAAGACGAAAATTCATTGAGATGAAACAGGGTACACAGCTTATTCTTGAGGGCCACTGCCTGGATAAATGCANGGGGAGATCACAAACCTTATCCTTTTAATAGGGGTCTGGAAGAAAGAGTAAGGTCTGAAAATTACACTGGGTTTGGCAGAGGGAAAGTTTGCCCCTTCCAACTTTCCAGCTCGGTAAATGAAACCAATACTTACCTGTTCCTAAAGACGAAAATTCATTGAGATGAAACAGGGTACACAGCTTATTCTTGAGGGCCACTGCCTGGATAAATGCACAAAGCTGGAGGACTCTGTTTATTGTCCACAATCAACAAATCCTGAAATTTCCATATGCAGCAGGATTCCCGGGCTCTGTTAGTAAGGCAGGATATGGCTGGCCAGCTCAGTCACCCATGGAATTACAGTGTAGGGTACGGATGCCAGTATTTTAGACCCAAACCGAGCATAAAAAACACAAAGTAAAATTCAGTGTCAGCACAAAGTTGACAGCGAATGATTATAACAGCTTCGAAGCTTGAAAAAGAGTGTAAATAACTAGGATCCCCTGCGGGCTCACTCAGCCTGCATACATAACAACCCTGATGGACAGCCTCTGTGGTAAAGTCGGGGAAAGAGGCCCCGGGAAGATGCAAAAATTCTGCCAGCAAAGAGCCTTAACTGTCACCTTTCTGACTAAATCAGCTACTTTCATAGAGGGAGAGAAAGAGAACAGTACTCTATGCCTTCAGAAGACCAATTGCCCCTTTGCCTGGGAAGCAAGGATGTTAATTACCAGCTCATCTGTGGTTATCAAGGCTCTGCAACACACCAGCTCTCGCACTTAACGAACACTGCTCTTCTCCCTGATCTTTCATCCTTGGTGCTTTTAGTCCACAAAAGATTGTTATTCAGAACAACTCTGCTATTTAGAGAATGTAAAAATAAAAGCAAAAAGAACAGTCTACCCTCCCAAAGTGAACGGTTAACTTACTGGATCACTTTGACTTGAAATTTAATTTTCTTTTCTTTATGTTTATGTACACACACACACCCGCCTCCAACAGCGGATTGGTTTCAAATGCTGAAACATGGTAAGCATATCATGGCGTGGGGCCTCCAGCCTGGTGTAAGAGACCCCAGCTTTGTGAGTCCTGAACCTCATCATCACTTGTACTTAGAAATTCAAAGGAGAAAAGAAAGCAGTTGAAGTCTCCTGCACACACCTAGCTAGCACGCCACAGGTTTTTAATTCATTTACAAGATAATTAATCAATTAGCAAATGATCCTTTTCCCCTTTGTGATTTATGCCGCATGCGAATTGCATCTCCAAATGAAATGGCAGGCCACTTGTATTGAAACTTTGCCCTTCAAACGCATTGGTCTTATTTATCTGAATTGAGCAGATGCTTTGCACTGCCAGCCCATTGTAACTGGACTGTTTGCTATTAGAACCTAAGTAAGATTTAAGCTAAACAGAAGAACATAAATATGACATCCTACAGACATTCATGATGATCTACTGTGCTGTATCATCACCAGCCATTGCTACTTATTCATATAGGAAAAGAGGGAGGAAATACACTTGACATTGCTAAAAGGGGAACCATGGCCACCAGAAGGAAAGGTGAAGATGGAACTTACAGTTATTGGCTCTAGAGTACAATTCCGAGGGTGTTAAAATGCAATTCAATTGCTACAACGTATACATTCTGTTGACAGGCTCAACTAAGCCCATTTCTTTCAGCTTTCCATATTCTAACAGGCATCTCTTTGGAAAGCAAAGATATCAAGGAGGTTTTGCTTAGGGGTCATGATATTTGTTTATGGGGTCTCCCAGATAAGCATCACTGAGGAGAGGGTCTGGCCAACAACTGCGTGATGGAATCTTATCAGACTTCACTCTGATCCGGAAGTGGTCAAAAGGAGAAATGACTGTAAAATTCCTTTATCACTTTTGAGTTTTCAGAGGTCTCCACTGAGAAGTACACACGCTGAACTATGTGTTTTGGGTTTTTTGTTGTTGTTGTTCTTTGCGCAGCTATTACATTATGAATCTCTGCATCCTTCCATATTTATACTGTTCCAGGTGGGATAATAGAAACCATCTTTCCCTCTAGCCAGGGCAGGGGTCTAAAATAGTTTTCAAAGCAAAAAGGAAGGTCCCCAGAACTATACAAACATTTCAGCAGCCAAATGAACTGAAAGTCTGTTGCTGTGTTTTAAAGTCAACAATTATGCATTAAATTACTTCTGTATACACAGAACAACAAAGGCATTTTGGGTCCATTTGTACAGGTGAGAAAATGGGTCAGCTATGTAACACTGAACCCCAGGTGTGCATATGGCAGAAAAATTCTGTCATCTATTGCTTCCATGGAGGACTTCTGGGACAGGCTCAGAGCCCCATGTAATCACTTGCCAAGGCTTTAATAATAAAACAGCTACAAGGAAAACTTCCCTAACCCTTTGCTCTGTGGAGAAAGGACTTAAGAATAAAAAAGCATTTGGATGTTTTAAAAGGAACTGTGGAACTTAGTCAGTGAGAAAATTAGAGAAAGGCCATTATAGTGTGAATGAATACCCTTAAAAACAAACTAACCCCAAACCTTATTCTTTTTATCTTTCTCAAAAAAAGAGTGGTCAAATGTGTACAGAAGGAAACTCTACTTGTTAGCCATGCTGAGCAGAGCTGGATTTGTTCGCTCACAGGAATAAAAAGCACAACAGTGAATCTTGGAGGCATTATTTCTTAGCAGAATTAGCATAACCCAGCACATCAGAGTATTAAAATTTAAAAAGGATTTCAAACTGTCCTCGTATCATCAGCAGAGTCATGTCACAGATTTTTTTTTTATTGGTGCAGTGAGCTAGGTGTAATTGTATCAATATTTTAATGCTTGATGCATATTGCCTGTGATACATTGCTTGCATAAATAAAAAGCACCAATATTCAATTGCCAATGAAATAATCACACACTCTAGATCTTTATTATATCATGCATTATTTAATTACAATAATCAGAATCCTTTTGAAGGTAAAACAAGATTAAAAAGGTTTTGTTTTATTGGATCTATATATTTGATTTAAACTTTACATGTTAGCTTTACATTAAGAATTTATAAGGCATCAGTTCAAATGGTGCTATTATAAGAGTTTATTTCTTTTATAATTAGTACAGTACTCTTAAAGTACTCTGACTACAAGAGATAATATTTCAGTATTTTAATGAGCTTTTTAAGTGTAATTGATGTAACAATCATTGAATTACACATTTCTACCTGAAGAATAATGAAGGAAACATTTTAATGAGAAATTTAATCATTATTAGCAAATGATCTACTAAACTGCCATTTGCTGACATTTAAAAGCTTAATAGCAGAAACTGTATTTCTCTACACCTGCATCAACATCGATGGCGATTACATTTCTGTTACTTTGCTTTCCCAGGTTAACTTTCTACCATTACTAACTTATTTATAAATTTGAGCAAACTTTCTTTAACCCACAGTTGTCAGACCCTTCCAGAAAGCATGGGGCTTGACACTTAGAGGGATAATTTAAATAAATTAGTCCCTTTTCCAGCCTTCAGCAGTTTTCAGCATAAAAGGGCTCTTTCTTGTGAGTATTCATGCTTGCATCAGCTTGATTTTGATGAATGCCCTGCAAATTCCCTGATAGTACCTCAGACAGAAAGATCTTAGACCCATGTCAATAAGGGTATTTAAAGCTCCCTCATTTCCAGAAAACATCAGCATTCAGAGAGACACCAATATGAGTACGAGGAACCTACTATGCAGCTTTGCCAGCTTCTGGGGTTGGGTTTTACTGCTAGGTTTGCAGGAACTCTCCATGCCACAGGGAGAGAGGTTAGAATGGAGTCCCAATAGTAAAGTCCACAAGGATGTGTTTGGGGGAGTATAAAAAGAACCACAAGATAACACCAGGGAGGCACACTACGTTACCTCCTGTAGGTCAGCAGAGTTAGAAGGCAAGCTCAGCCTTCTAACTGAAGAGCTAGAAAGTGCCAAGTTCAAGTCAGTACACCAGTTAGCATGGGTGCAGCAAAGGCTAACAGGAAAGACTGTGTACTTTGCCAGCCCTGTAAGGGTCAGCCATTTCCAGAACTCCTTAACAGCTGTCTCTTATACACATCTGGCTCACTCAGCCTGCATACATAACAACCCTGATGGACAGCCTCTGTGGTAAAGTCGGGGAAAGAGGCCCCGGGAAGATGCAAAAATTCTGCCAGCAAAGANACTTCTCTCACTGTGAGATTTGTCTGATGTGAATTGTCAGCCTAGAGGACAGAAGGGGTTTGGATAGAAACACACTGTTATATATTCAATGCATGAGGAGATCTTTTCATTTTTCTTTAGGTTTGAGTCCTGATTTGAAGTCCTGGCAGTGAGTGAGCAGAAGGAAGGAAAGTGAAAATGACAGCATTTGCTTCATCCCAGCCTCCTGATGATCATGAAGGTCCCTTTCAGTCCTCACATACTAGGTTGGGTCCAACTGCCTGCCTTCCCGGCTTAGAATTCTCACAACCCTTTGTTTTTTCTCTCATTTAAAGAACTTGGAAACTTCCCTGGCGGCCTAGCGGTGAAGACTCTATGCTGCCAGTGCAGGGGGAACGGGTTCTGTTCCTGGTTGGAGGACTAAGATCCCACATGCCATGTGGTGCAGTCAAAAACTAACTGACTTGCCCCTTTCACTCTGTGTGTTGTTGTGGATTAAATATTGGTGTTCTCCTCCCCAACTCATATGTTGAAATCTTACCCCCAAATGTGACAATATTAGGAGATGGGGTTTTGGGGAGATGATTAGGTCATGAGGATGGAGCCCTTGTGAATGGCATTGGTGCCCTAATGAAAGAGACAGCAAAGAACTCCTTGGCTCCATTTCTGCCCTGTGGAGATACAATGAGAAGACAGTACTCTGTAACTCAGAAAAGGATTTTCACCAGATCCCAGCTGTGCTGGCACCCCGATCTCTGCTTTCTAGCCTCTAGATCTGTGAGGACTACATTTCTGTTGTTTATAAGCCTCCCAATCTATGGTGATTTGTTATAGCAGCCCAAAGTGACTAAGACACATGCTCTTAAAAAGATCTTTAGAATGCTTTTAAAACAGTGTGGTGACTGACCCTCCATAGTGTACTGCCAACAGAGAGGTGAAAGCTCCTGCCCTGACAGGCTGTGCTAGCCACCATGCCTGGGTGTCCAAAGTCCTATCTTCTTACTTCTTGTGAATGAGCAATGATAATATTAGGAAATGACCTGCCAGGGCTAGAGTACTCAAGGAACTATTGACAGAACATCTTTCAAGTAACAGGGAGAACTGAGAAAAAATATCTCAGCTTATTTTTGTGGTTTGGGTGGTGGTGATACAGCAAGTGAATGGTGATATTATTTATTATGGAAAATGCAATTGCCATGACTGCAAAAATCAAGGCTGATGAACTGCATTGCACTATATTTTTAAAATTGATTCACAAATATCTTCTGATTTAGTAGTGAAAAACAAAATTGGAACAAATCACTAATAAAATGGATCTTTTTTGCTAATTATAATACTTGCCTATAAAGGTGATCCGTATGTCACATTCACAAAGGATACAGGATGATACTAACATTTATTTATATTATTTTTTTAATTTATATTTACTTTTTAAGATTTGGGTATCATTTAATGAGGGATGGAGAGAAAAGAGAGGGAAACTATAATGTGAAGCACTAAGCCAATGCAAAATAAAGATGGAGTGTTTTCTAGAAGGTGGAGGAAGTTTGTCCTCTGAGAGCAAAATACAGAGCAAGCAAGCTCAGTCTCTCAGTGGTGGTCCCAATCTTTGAGACCCAGTGGACTGTATTCCACCAGACTGTAGCCTACCAGGCTCCTCTGTCCATGGGATTTTTCAGGCAAGAATACAAGAGTGGGTTGCCATTTCTGCCTCCAGGGAATCTCCCTAACCCAGGGATCAAACCCATGTCTCCTGCGTTTCCTGTATTGACAAGTGGAATCTTTACCACTGAGCCACCTGGAAAGTCTGCATAATACAGTAGCCCAAGACAATGAGCAGCTTTACTTAAATAGCAACACGTTGATAAAGGGCAACCACCTGAATCGCAGGACAATTGTGGACACAATTTAATTCTGTCAAAAATGCCACCAAATTCTAGTACTCAAAGAGTGTGCCATTAATGCAAGGGCATATAGATGAGAGTGGAAGAAAACTAGAACAAGAATTAATTCAAAAGAAAAGTACTGTTTGAACAAAAGCATCACTATTGTAAATATTGAACGATTCTCTTTTCCTGTATCACTTTGGTTTTATCCATTGTATTGGAATCCCAAAGACGCTAACTCATCCAGTTAGCAAACCAGATATAAACAAATGCTACTTCTAAAAAACCACTTCTAAAAGGCTCCATCTAAAGGTTGAGGGAGCAGGAGATGAAAAACACAGAGAAGGTTGACAATGCCCCCTCAGGGCAGCGTCACGTTGCTCCCAACAAAGGTGGGCAGTGACAAGTTCTTCCAATAGCTGCTAGGGCCTGATCCCAATTCAGGAAATTCTAGCAATTACATAAAAGCTTGTAAGGGAGATCAGAAAGCACGTTCAATATAGTGAGCTTCCCCTTCTTTTGCTATCATTCGAGGAAAATTTTTTCACACACGCAAAAAAAAAAAAAAAATACGAAAGCCCTCTATATAATCCCAAGTAAATATGAGTCCAATTAAAGCCTTGGCAGTACTTCATTGTGCAGCATTCCCAACTTTGATAAAATATTTGAAACACCTACACAAGTATCTATGTTTCACATACAAACATCCACCCTAAATGAGTGCTCATTTGCTTGTTACATATATGACCAATTCTCTTTCTGGGTAAACATCTGTTCATTTACCTATAAAAGAATCAGGACTCAGACTTTCCTTACTCTTCAGCCTTAATTTCCTTCATCTCTGCCTCTTCATGTCCTATTTCCATTCTTCAAGGCAAGCCCAGATCACATCTTCTCAGTGAAACATTTTGGTCACCACAATGTAAAGGGACTTCCTTCTTTGGCAAAACCATGGTACACGTTNAAAAAAAAAAAAAGAAGTTGCCTAGGTATGTAAATAACTAAATCAATGATAAAGTTATGTCTGGTCAAAGAAAATGCTTGAATTGGTGGCACCTCCCTTTTCCTTTAATTAGCTTTAATGGATTTTAGGATTTGTTCATTATTGACCTAAAGCCATGGAACCCATTGGCTCATATTATCTGCAAATCCTGCATTTGTATGAGGCTACATTATGTATCACCTGTGTAGAGAGGTGACACAATCAGATGGTTGTGAACTTGTACTCTGGAGACAAAAAGACTCAAGTTCTAACCTTTCCTCTTGCTTAGGTGACTTTGTGCAAGTTATGAAATTCTTGCTTGTTTTTTTTTCCACCTGTAAAATGGGCTAACTTTCTCCACTGCACAATACTTGATAAAGCTTAAATGATAGAAGCTCTGTTAACATGGTACCTTGCACAGAGAAAATAATATGTGGTGAAAAGTGAAAGTCACTTAGTCGTGTCTGGCTCTTTCAACCCCATGGACTGTAGCCTACCAGGCTCTTCTGTTCATGGGATTCTACAGATAAGAATACTGGAGTGGGTAGCAATTCCATTCTCCAGGGAATCTTCCCAATCCAGGGACTGAACCTGGGTCTCCTGCATTGCAGGCAGATTCTTTACCATAGTTACTATCACTACACATAGGTTTCATATTCTTCATATTATAGTTGTCTTTTGATGAGTTCAGGCACAGTGGATGGCCTATTTACACGTGAATTACAACCAAACCAAGTCAGGTTTTGGATGAAAAGAAAGGACTTTGGCTCATGTCCACATGGCACTGGAATTGCATGATAGTTAAGACTGAAGAAAAGCAAAACAGAGGACCAACACCTAGATTCAAAGAGTAGCTCTCAGTTCCCGGGGGGTGGGGATGGGTAAAGATTTCAAGAATCACCCAACCTGGTTTTCAGGTCAGGAAAACACCAACTGAGTGTCTGGGGAGAGCAGAGACAGGAAAGGACAGGCTATTAGCTTAACTCTGAAGTATGATCAAGCCCAGATCAGATCGGTGGGCAAAAAATCTTAGTACAATGGGCAAAATGCCCTTTACAAAAAAGAACGATGGAGTCTTTCTAAGAAAGTTCAAGAAATCCTCTCAGTGGGAGAGGGCTCTTTAAGACAGCTGGTGGGCCTTTTTGGTTATGCAAAAGTAGAAAGTCGATCAAACTGTATCTTGGGAAAACACAGCATTCAACTGTTAGGCAAGCTATCTTCACAGGAATTTTCAGTTTTCTTCAGTGGACTAGGAGGATGAGGGTGGGAGAAGGCTGAAAATCTGTGGGGTGAGCAGAGGCATCCAAGATTAGAGTAGAAAGAACAAGTGCAATGGCCGGAGACTGAGCCCCAGGGGAGACCAGGGCCAGGTGGCTAGGCCCTGCAGTGACCACATTTAAGACTCAGGAGCAGAGATGTCACACAAGTGATTTAGAGTTTTCCGTCCTATTCTGGAATCCTTTTTCACTATTAGAAACTGTCAATAAATGCATACTATGTATAATAACTCATTTTTTTGTGGTGCTTGAGGAAATGAAGACAGTGCTCAGGAGTGCAGCTGAGCTTTGTAGAAAGAGAGTAGAGAAAGGGAGAATTCTGAGTCAGGGTGCTGGAAGAACATAGCGTTTCCTATTCTTGCTCCACATTCCCAGAGAGCTTGGGGAAACCTAAATAATGGAGGTTGAAGCCACCTCATTTTTATTTTAAAAAGATGACACAGGTATGCTGGAAGTTATTGTGGATCTTCAAGTTGTAGTTGTCTGTCAGGACAAGAATAGGAAGAGGTGTCTCAGGGAAAACAATCTCTCCCCCATCGTCCGCTTGACTGTGTAACATGTCCTGATGCCAGGGTACTTGGGAACCAAGGAGAAGAGGTCTTGGAAAGGTTCAAGTCTTCCAGAAGGAAGGCCAAAAACACTCACACAAACAAACAAAAGGCAGAAAATGATGCCAAGAATTTCCTAAACTAGCCTGGGGAAAACACACAATGGAATTCAATTTTAATATGAATGTCTCCTGCTGACAAACGCAGAACAGTTGAGATCCATCTAACTCTGCCCTATCAGAAGCTGAGGAAGAGTGGAGAGGGCACAGGCTTTTGGAAGTGGGGACCTGGATTTGAATCCTGGTCCTGCCATACTTGTTCAATATATAAACTTGTACATGCAGTGAACTCTCCAGACCTCAGTTTGCCTAGATGTAAAATGGGAAGAATGTTCCCCATAATGATCTGGCACAAAGTCTGTGCTTCGTAAGTGGTATGTGGGATAATTTTCCCATGAATTCCCTTCTAGCCTACCCAACACACTTGTATTAGCTGCTCTAGAAATGCTCCAAAGAAGACTTATGCCCTTGGCCTTCAGCCAGCTCGAGCAGATCAGTGATCAAAGTCCATTCATCAACCCCAGAGTCTTAGAGGAACAAAAAGGCATCTTACTTACCCTGTGCAAAAGCTTCTCTTTGCTTTGGTTTTCCTCGTTTGTTTATTTTTTAAACAGCCCTTTCTAATTCCAGAAAAGCTACCAAGCAGCACTGTTAGCTATACAATTTTTTACACAAAATATTTATCATATGAAAGAGCTAAGAAGCTTAATCTGGAAAAAATAAACAAAGTGCAAAGGAAGAAAAAGAAAATCAGGGCACACAACATTTAAAATAAACTTTAGAAATGGCAGCGTAGGAGAGTTTTTTTTTTTTTTTAAGTCATTTGATTTAGTAATCTGTTGAGAAAATTAATGATCCAAACTAGTAGAAATGTTAGCACTTTTTGTGACACTTTCCCACACCAGCTCAGAGGATGCATGCCGTCAAAGCTGGATGGCATAAGGGGAACCCACTGTGAGGAATCTGGCTCTGAATGTGCCTGCAGGAGGAAAGCGTGTCCCCTCAGTGTCCTGAATGACTCTGACGGCCGTTCCACCCACATAGGTCGGGCCCCAGCAGCACCTTTGAGAACGGGCAAGCACCAGTGAGGGAAAGGGCGCCACTGGCCACTTGCAATACAGTTGTAGTCTCTGGCACTCCTCAGCTCGGGCCAGAGAAGGGTGACCAAATATGCCTGGGCTCATTTCATTGCCTTACTGGCCCCCAGCGTGGTGGCAGTCACTTACTGGAACCTTGATGCAGGACCAGTGCTTATGAGGAAAGAGAACCAGGGCACAGTGAGAATACTATGGGTCCCAGACCCATCCCGGGACACAGAAGGGTTTGGCCAATGCAGGCTTACCAGGGCTCTGAGGACACGCTGAGACCCCTGAGATCAGAAGCAAGGCCAGGACACGCCACGTAAACTCTGCAGCGTAATACATGTTAACAGGACGAGATTGTTGTTGTAATCATTACAGCCACAATTATATTTCCTCTGACTAATGGCGCCCAATTTTTGTCCTATACTGTTTGGAGAATTTTTACCCGAAAGTATAATAAGCTCAAGCAGGAGCCCTTCAGATGGTAACGTGGCTCAGATGATGTTGTCAAACACCATTATTGCACTGAAGTGCTCATTATCTCCCCATGACACACCATGTATTAGGCTGGACCATATATATATATTTTAAAGATCTTCTATGGTCAAATACTGGCAATTTCATAGGCTCATTTAATATTTGTTGGTAGGTGATGTCTCTCTCCCATCTTAAAATGTAAGCTGTGTGAGAGAAAGGACTTTGCTGTGTTCCCTGCTGTGTCCCCAGGACTTAGAACAATGCAGACACGTTAGCAGGCATTCAAAAATATCTATAGACTGAATAAGTGAATTCTATTGACACTTAACAAAAATCTTTGCTGTGCCAGGCACAGAAAAATTCTCCTGCGCTAAGAGAAGAATAAAATTATGAAAAAAAAATTGTTTTAAAGAAAGTTTGAGTTCTCCTGGAAGAAAGAGACTTAAATCAGTTACAAACAGCAGGTAAATGTGTGACAGAGAAACCCAGGATGCTAGCAGAGCCTGCAGGAGGGTAGCCCTCCTGGGTGTGGCTGGGGAAGTGCAGGGAGTTGCCAAAAGAGGGCTGAGGTTTGGATTCCCAGTCACAAAAGACGCCTATATTGACATCTGGAGAGTAAAGGAGAATTAGGTGGGTAAAAAGAGAATCAGGTTGGTGAAAACACAGCCAGATTTCTGACGTCAAACATGTTCACGACTAGCTTCACCCATCCGAGAAAAACAGGCATTTGCCATTGACCATGAAACTGACTGAATATACCAAAACAAGTCTTTTAGTTGTTGTTATCTGGGTAGCTTATTTGGACCTCCAATATCTGTAAGAACAGAATAAATCAAAGCTATGGGAAACAGGCAAGGCTAACTGGATTAAATAGGCTAACTGGATTAAACAGGAATTTGTAAAAATGTCAACAGGGGCTGGGGTGCCATCCTAGGAAGAAATGTGCTTTTCCTTGCAACTTCTCGATTACCTTACATCTGCATGGAATAGGAACTAGTGTTTGACCAGTTATGGATCTGTGTGCTGTCTTGATATTTAGTAGTACCTCTTCTCTGTCTGTTTCTTTGAGTTCCATGAGAAAAATCATCATGGTTACTAAGAATATTTGTTCTATCAACCGCATTCTATAGGTAGAATCTCATCTCTGGGGTGGGTGACTCTTTGTGACCCCATGGACCATAGCTTACCAGGCTCCTCTGTTCACAGAATTCTCCAGGCAAGAATACTGGAGTGGGTAACCATTGCCTTCTCCAGGGGATCTTCCCAAACCAAGGATCAAACTAAGGTCTCCTGCACTGCAAGCAAATTCTTCACCATCTGAGCCACCAGGGAAGCCCCCATCTCAGGGTAGGGCAGGGAAGGGTTGTGGACCACACAGCTGACATTGTGGATAAATACAAGACAAGATTTCAGGCTCCATCACTGGAAAGAGAACACGACCTTGTAGGTCTTGAGATTACACAAACAGGACCCTCTAGAGTGTGAAACAAGAGAAAGTCATAGGAGGATGAAGCACTTGGCCGTGAACCCCCAAATACAAACTATATCTCCCAGACTTCAAGTTTTGCTCCTTTCCCCGTCCCTCCCTGCCCCTCTTCCGGGTACTCAGGGGAAAGGACCACATCATCTCTGGCTGCAAATCCCCAGATTATTTCCTCACTGTGGCTATCCCAGCTTGGCAAGGAAAAGAGCTACTGTCCTCACAGGCCCACAAATGCGTCCAAGTCGGTCCTTCCCTGGAATGGAATCCAACCGTATAAAAAGCAGCTTCTTCACAGAACGGCTTCAGCCCCAACCGAGCCTTTGGGAATGGAATGCTACAAACTGTGCTGCTTCTATTGTATGAGCAATTCAATGGGCATTTCATTTCCAGTCGCAATCCAAACTAAAGTCAGCCTGTACAAGCTGCCTCACCGAGAAACAGCAGCTTGCATTAAAATTACAATTATATTGTTTTGCCATGTCAGAAGCAAAGGTTAAAATCATATCTTGGCCGGACATTGTTTCTATAATATTGGCCCTCTGCAAAACTGCCGTGCAGATGAGCCCAGAAATGATGATGTGAAATATTTCTAATACAAATTTTATTTTTATGTGAAACTATTCAAATGCTGCTGTACAACATGAACTACCTGAACCAAATCAAATCCTCAGGTCAATTCCTTCTTCCGAGTGCGCCTTAGATAACAAAGTCTTGTTCTGCGAATCTGTTCAATATATTAAAGTTGATTCACTCGGACAGTGTGTAAGATATAATACATTAATCTGGGCCATTTCAATTTCTGAGGCTGGGACTATAAAACTGGTGTGCTGCATATCTAATTTTTTTTGAATACCTGATTTATGCATTCCTCTGATGCCGAGTGTCGATGGTATGGGGGATGTGGCTGCTACATTAACAACGGGCTGCATCAGCACTCAAATCTTATCTTGTTAAATCAGACAAATGTAGCTCAATGAAAAGGAAGGAATAAATGCCTGGGATGGTTGAAAGGAGTGAATTTTAATCCTGTTTGTTAGGGAACTTTCATGGTTTGCCCTGGATGACTGAGGCTGGGGTCCCCCCTGAGACACTGGGTACCATGATTTATATTTATCTGTGATATATATAGTGGACACAGAGCATACACATAAAGATATCTTATGCAAACCAGCACACACCCTTATAGCAGATACTATGCCGTCAGAGTCTGTATTTTACAGATGCTGTAAAATCGCTATTAGATAGACAATTGGTAGAAATGGGTCCCTTTTTAATATTTTCATTACAAGTATAAAAACTACTCCTTTGTGCATAATTTGCTATAATTTTCATCAAAAAGAAGTTACCATGAAGGCTAAATACCAGGAGGATGGAACAGCTTATCACCACCATTATAAAAACAATGTTTTCAGGAACTTCCGTGGCACACTGTATGCTGCCACTGTTCTATAGACAGGCAATATTAATTTTCACTGGACTGTCCCTGTGTTTGCATGATCAACAACACCTTTAGAAATTATCTTTGTGCCATACAAGAAAAAAGTTTCATCCATGTATTTGGCACAAATGACCAAGGCATTTGTAATTAATGAAATACATTTTAGAAATGAATTCTTAGGGCCAATCCTGCACAGCTAATCTCTAATTTAAATCTCTTTCTCTTAAAATATCCATGTAGTTCCGCTTCAGAGAGTGAAAGTCAAGTGAAATCCTTTATCTACCCAAGAAAATAAGTGTGGAAAGATAAGAGTATCATGGTACAGTGGTAGAAATGCACTGCCCCTGAAGATGCAAGCATCACAAAATAGAACAATTACAGAAGGGTCGAAGCTGGAGCTGGAATTATTTAATTGGCTCAAACTTGAACTTGCCTTCTCACTGACACTTTGGGAATGTATTATTTAACCATAAATCAGTTGTGCTCTCATTGGCTTCTCCCCTTCTTTAGTGTTTAATTATGGAAGGTATATGCATGGAAGGTTGGTAGAGGGGGAGGAAATCGTGTAGACAGTAGATGTACTCGTACCTGTCCTCCTTGTGTGTGGTCTTCTCCCCATGTCCAAGGTCTTGGTCCCCTACCTGCAACATTGCTGTCCATCAGTGTGAATGTTAAGTACTCCAGTTGACTAGGACACATAACCAAATGGACTGGGTCAAAGATTCCACACAGGTTTCAGAAACATAGAATGCTACAGCTAGGAAGGATCAGGGAGAGCTTCTTATCAAATCTAGTCATTTTGCAGATGAAGACATTGAACTCAAGAATGAAAAAAGCCTTGGCCAAGTTCAAAGCCAGGACTAGACTCCAGTCATCTGATATTCGCACCCACCGCTTCTTGACTGTATCAGGCATCAAAAAGTCTCCACCTCTCCTGTAGCATCCATCTTCACAACACCAGCCTCAAGCCTGAGTCCCTCTTCCCTCTTACACTAATTAGTGTTCTCTAGACATCCCATTAGCATCTCAATGTGGACTAGTGGGGTTGGTTTAGTCGCTAAGTCCTATGTAACTCTTTGCGACCCCATGGACTGTAACCCACTAGGCTTTTCTGTCTATAGGATTCCCCAGGCAAGAATACTGGACTGAAGTCACTCAGTGGTGTCTGACTCATTGCGACACTGTGGATGGTAGACAACCAGGCTCTACCATCCATGGGATTTTCCAGGCAATGATACTGCAGTGGGTTGCCATTTAGTGGATTACTATTTCCTTCTCCAAGGGGTCTTCCCAACCCAGGAATTGAGCCCACATTTCCTGCTTAGCAGGTGGATTCTCTACCACTGAGCCACTCATGTGTTTGAAAAGTTATGAAACCTCAACCTTATCTTAATAGTAGTAAATGTGAGTCATGTTTGAGCAATAAGATTTGGTGAACAAAAACATGAAGTCATTGAGCTTTTAAATTAAAGGACACATTAAAGCTCTTCTCATTAAAGGACTCAAAACCCAGTTTTAATTTGATAGGATGTTAATAATTTCTGTAAAAGAATCAATACAAAATTTGGTAGCAAGCAATGTCAGGAGACGGAGAAGGAAATGGCAACCCACTCCAGTGTTCTTGCCTGGAGAATCCCAGGGACAGGGGAGCCTGGTGGGCTGCTGTCTATGGGGTCACACAGAGTCGGACACGACTGAAGTGACTTAGCAGCAGCAGCAGCAGTGTCAGGAGAATGGGATCCAGGAGCCTGGGCCATGGTGATACCTGGGTCAGAGGGAGCAGAGCTGAACGATGGGAGTCGCAAGGCAGAGGTAACGAACTCTAGCTCTATGCTGACGACCAAGCGACCCCTTGTGTGCAGTGAACAAGGGATCAAGTGTGGAAAACACGTGAAAAAGTGACTTTAAGGCTGGTAAACAAAACAACCTCCACACTAGGCCTTCAGGCTGTTTCCCTGAAAGGTCCTGCCTGGATCCCCACTGGGCTAAAAATGGAAAGAAGATGCTAACTTTGCAGGCTGTCATGTCAGCCCAGCAAGGAAAGCCTCAGACATGCAACCACTGAACTCAGCGGACCGTGGCTGGGTTGAGACTTCGGCTGCAAGCATACTCTGGAGCTACAAGGAACCTCAGCCATTTCCAAAACACCATTCTTTCTGAAAGAAGTTCTGGGTCACAGAGATAGACACTTGAGGGCAATGTCAATGGGGTGGAGGCAGGGTGCACATGTCACCTGGGTCTTTTTGATTTCGAGAAGGAATGGGATACCTGAGCTTGAGTTCAGACTTCATTAGTACACGTGGGATGGTGTAGATGTATGAAGAGCAAGTAACTTGAAATCTGGGCCTCACTAAATGCTTGAATTTATGTCAAAGTAGCTCCATTACCTATGTGTCCCTCTGGGTCAGACTACATTAGCTGCATTCCTCATTCCATACGTGACGCACTGAAGAGTCAATGGAGTAATAATGTGTATGTGAAGCATATTTTTAGTGTCCACAGAACTCAGGTGTGGTTTAAGTGCAGGTGCAGGCGTGCAGATTGCATGTGTGCACGTGTGCGTGTGTGTGACAAGGGGGGAGGATAAAACATGAAATGTCGTTAAGGTCACAGAACACTGACCTCATTGGTGGGGCTAATTTGATTGTGCGGGAACAATAGCATTGCACTCCTCTGCCAGCCAAGTGCATGCTAATTATGTGATTTGCCCTTGATAAGACCTTGGTGGGTCATTCAGCAGTTGTGATCTGTCACTGACTTCTAATCATGTATTATCGTCTGGGTGAGTCGGAATGGGACCCTAAGCTTTCTGTCTTTACAGCAATGTGGCACTCTAATTACCTTATGCCAAGTGGATATGCAGCGACTGAATTAAGTGATCAGTACGATTGCCTTCACAATCTTCCCTTTCTCCTTTGTGTTGCTTCACGGCAATTTACATTTTAAGACGCTGCGAAGCTTTTGGTGTGACTGAACATGCCACTCTGAAAAAAATAATTATTTTATTTTTAATTTGAGGAGGATAACATTAAATTCAAGCTCTACTAGCATCTTGCTTTATTTCTGTGGCATAGAACCAGACTCTACACGCATCCTGGGAGCAAACTTGTTGAAAGGCATTCTACGGGGAGCTTGGCGTTTGCTTTCAAAAAATAAACATAACCAAGGGGATGGGAGGGGTTTGGGGAGAAGAGTGACAGGAGTTTCCAACATCCTTCCTTTTCACTCTGTTAATAATTTGCACTTAATAAGCAGACCTAAACATGAACCATTATTTTCTACTTTAAAATAGTGCTTGGGGTCCATCAAAGGAAAATATGTATGTATTAAAAAAAAAAAAACTCAGTGAATAAAATCTCACCACAAAATATATTCATTAACTAGAGTAATGATAAACTGACCTTATAAGCATTGTAAGGTCAGTAGCAAATACCTGACATATTGATTAACTTGTTCCATGACAGTTTGAGTGATCGGCGTGTGATCCTAATTATGGTGCTGCAACTTGCATTAATTTTTTGATCTTTTAAAATTTTGGTGGAGCTATGATATTATTCTCTATTGTTGCATAGCAACTCTCAAAAACTACAAAGCAATCTGTTATGCTAAACCAGTTGTACCAACATCTGTATTTGCCTAGAGAATGATCTAATGCCTTTTGCAAAGAAAATGCACTGCGACGTTTATAAAATTCGATACAATACACTGATGTGAATGATCCTTGAAAATACGAACTCTGAAGTACTCCTTGAAAGTTGTTATAAAACAGGCCAAAAAAAAGAGAGAGAGAGAGAGAGAGGAGAAAAAAAAAAAAACACCCAACCATCATCACAACATCATAGAGCAAAAGTTACGGTGCTACTAAGAGGAAATAGAAAAAGGATTTTCAAAGTGTTTCTGCCTTGTATGTCAACATCGCGGCAGAATTCTTTTATAGTAACTGAAAAATCAAACCCAAAGAGGACAATTGAGAGAAAAATTGCAAGCCCTATTTTCCTTGAATCACATGATGTGGAAGGAACATTATTTGTTGAATCCTTGGTTTGTTTGGGTGGGAGAGGGGAGAAAAGAGGGGGTGAGATGGTGAAAGGAGTGGGGTGGATGGAGAAGGGGGGGATGGGGAGAGCCCAGAGAGAGAGAGGAGGGAGGGAAGAAAGAGAATAGGCAAGAAAGAGAGAAACCCAGACTCAGAATATTCTGCATTCCCTGGGTGGTAAAACAGAAGAGCTCAAGGAGGGGAAGAAAAAAAAAAACTGTGGAAAGTTGACACAGTCAAGAATAATGGCTAAATCTATCAAGTTTGATCAGGTCTCCTATAATGAAGTGAGGCTTCGTATTCCAAGCAGGGACAATGAAGACAGGAGTCAGGCTCTGGAAATGCACTGCTCACTTTGTGCTTGGAATATGCAGCAGCCAGCAGGGAGCCACCAGATAATTACACAGTATTTGTGCGGTTCCAGGAAGCTTCCTGCGCAGGTTGAATGCCTGTGCTATATTAAAAGGCAGCACAGTGAAATGTTTTTAATGAATATTTTTGTCAGAGAAAGAAAAGGCATTTGAATGATTGTGTGTGTGTGTGTGTGAGCTAGCGAGTGTATGCGTGTTTACGCTTGCGCACGGGAAAACCAGAGGTGGAATATCACTGTCAAAATACAGGTACTGTTATTTATTTTTATTCCATTATTTACCGTTTCAAGAGTGTGACGTTCTTTCAATAATATGAATCACAACATTCGGTTAATGTGATTTAGGGCTAATTGTACATATAATCCCTTAACTAATATTTGCTAATAATATCTTTTCAATGAAATAGTACATTCAACAGAGGCTTAAAACAACTTTAAAAAATTCCAGAGGTAAATGAAATGTTTAGACACATTGAATCAGTAAATCTAAAGAAGAAGGAACACAGATGTTGATACTTACTAGTCAGTAGCCTTTGGCAGTGATAGCTCTAAAACACAAGAATACATTATTTCAGCATGGTTTCATTCTCACCTAACAGATGTAGATAATCCATTGAATTTTAAACCCACACATTCTGTTCACAATGTCCCTTAAAGTTCATTTTTTAGGGCAAGACAAGTTATAGACACCAAGAGAATTCACTCTAAAAGATGGTGATTTTTGTAAGTCCAGTCTCATTTATCTAATGCCTCCTATATTTCAGATTTTTAAAAATTTATTTGATGAGAAAGTATTTAATTTCCTTCCATTCATTTTCTATTGTTGGTACTATCTATGTAAGGGCAGCTTTTTAAAGGCTAAGTGCCACTCAACAGTTAGCAACAGATATCACACAATAACTTCCTTTCCTAAATTAAATAAATTCTGCATTTCAAACTCTGAAGCTAACAAAAGCATTTTAGATATTCTACCCTGGAAGCAAGTGATTTTTCAGATAATGTAATGACTTATGTACCAAGGTATTAACTTAGGCCCCAAACCTCCACATTTTAAAAGAGGGTATTGTATTTCACATGGCTAAGTACCGATTGTAAACCATTATCACTTTTAACAAGTACATTCTGATGAGGTAACATGGATCTTTATTTGAAGAAAGAGTTCCTGCCACATTATGTGACACAGATGGTAGGGGTCAACAATTAAGAACAGTGAGAGTTGGAGGGTTTGTTGGTTGAAAGCTGGATCTGATGAGGCAATTTTCTCTTTTTTTTTTTTCCTCCCAAAGTGTAATTTCAAGTAAATTTCTCAGCCAAGAGGCTTGCCACTCCCTCTAGCAACTGACTAAAATTAAATACCTCTGACCCTCAGAAAAAAAAAAAAAAATCAGTGCATTCAACAAAAGTAGATACTGGCTCCAGATTATTATAAGAGAAAGTAATATCCATTCCAAATTCTCAAGGATTCGTTCCAAGGTTCCTGTCATTAAAATGTTTCCCTTTGTAAACTGTATTATTAATAACTGCAAATACCTGAATGGAATCATTTAAATGAAAACTGGTTTCTTTTATAACAATGGGAAAATATCTAGCCCTTTTAATAAACTGATTCAAAATGAGTATACATAAAACTCTGAAAAGAAAATTTCAGCAGGCATTTATAGCCATGTACATTTAAGGGGAAAGAGAGGCAATTACCTTGGTATGTTTAAATCAGATTATCAATCTGTCCTCGAAGACTTTCAATTCTAAAATATAAACAATGGTCAGATAAGATTTGAATGATAGTTTCTTACAAATAATGCTCTACTATCATGCTATGTACTCAAACCACCAATGATGCAAGATGCTTTTCAATCATTGTGTCTACTCTTAACTTTTCATAGAGATATTCTACTACTGTATTAAGCAGTTTATACTCATCACAAAATGCATAACTCATACAGGTCAAAATGGTCTGGCTATTTTTTTGGAAGTTTCTGTAAACAAAAACTTTACTTCAATATCATTTGATCAAAAAGACAAAAAGAATGAGAGAGTGGGAAATGGGCTTTTCTCCCTTTGCTGAAATTGGTGGAAATATATACACAAGGACAATGTTCAATTCTAGGCAGAAACAAAGGACTCAGGAGAGGTCACCCTTCCATTTTGGTCCTTTCATAATTAGTAAATATTCTCAAATCTTCCCCAAAATATTCTATTCTCAAAAATAGAGAATAATCACACTTAAGTGCCGTTCCACACCTTCCTCCCATCTAGCTATGATGAAAATGTAAATTTACATTTAACAGAATTTTAAAGAATATTTCTTCTATAGATCCTCTAATTTTAGTTTCTATCTTTGTTGTTAGTTATCCAAACAAATCTTACTGATTGAGGCATTGGGGTCTAGAATCTGAGTAAAAGAAACTAACCCAAACGCCTCTGCTGGCATGGGAGAAGGTATGGAGGGCTTGGAAAGAGACGATCTTTGTTTAGGATATCTGCAATAATGCCTGTGAAACTCAGTTTCATTTTCATAAGGCCTGCTCTACATGACAGCCACCTAGAACTACATTATAAGTTTTGCCAAAATTTATATCATTTCACTTGACTCCTTCATTCTGAAGTCTCAAATTTCAAAGGTATCTTGATAGCTCAGTTGGTAAAGAATCCCCCTGCAATGCAGGAGACCCCCCTTCGATTCATGGGTTGGGAAGATCCCCTGGAGAAGGGAAAGGCTACCCACTCCAGTATTCTGGCCTGAAGAATTCCATGGATGGTATACTCCATGGGGTTGCAAAGAGTCGGAACCTACTGAGCAACTTCCACTTTTACTTTGTAAAATGAAGAGTAAGGTTTTCATTAATTGCCTTAGACTGGGTATAATTTTAAAACATTAATCTAAAAATAGATGAAAAAAACCAATACTTTTTTCCACGGAGCAAATAAAACGATTCCTTCCTTCCCAGAAGCCTGCAGGTTGTTTCACCTCTATATACACAAACACTGGTATATTCATAAGCAGTATCTTCATTCTTATAGGAGCAGTACCCCAAGATTATGTGGTCCTTGGAAATGCTAATGGTGCTTTCCAGCCCTTTTGCTTGCAAAGAGCATTGTGCCATAGAAAAAAGGTTCCTCTTTACTTCCTAAGCTTCATTTTATTCAGTTGACTCTTTTTCACATTGTTATAGCTAGTGAACATATAGCAAAGCTGGATACAGAAGAGAACCTGAAGTATTATCATAACGCTTAGAAGAAATGGCTTCACACTGTATAATCGATCAAAGGTGTCAGATTTACAAAATGCAGATTTTCTGTCACTTTTGGGCACTCTGAGCACTGTATCTTTTCACTAGGTGCTGACTGCTGTTTTAATGAGGCCCTTTGGTGGCTGTAAAAACCTGAAAGAAGAGGATTAGAGGGGTTACCCTAGATATTGTCTATTTGTCTTACAAATTTCACACTAACTACCAATTACATCGCCATAAACCTTTTGGCTACTTAAAGCTGTATGCCATAGAAAACATAAAAAATATGCTATTTTAACCTCTCCTATATTATACACATAACTACAGCCACTGATGCAAGTAACATATCTAATGAAGCCAATAATGAGGCTCTTTAAAAGTAGTCTTGTTATAGGAATAATATTACAGCAGTTCAGTTAGAGGCTAAGGTCCATTATGGAATACTTCCTATAGACTCTGGTCCCAGATCTGGAAAGATGCTGACACACTAATTCAAGCTCAAGAAGGGCATTAATCTTGCAACCTTCTACTTGTCATGCTTAATGGGACATCCTGCCTAGGTGAAATGAACCTGATGTATTCAGGTAAACATAATTTAATAAGGAAAGATAAAAAGAAATAGACTTCTGGTATGACCCTAGGAGATGAAAACATCTGCCATTTTATTTAAGAGCCTAGCTCACAAGAAGAATCTGCACAGTGCCTGGAACTGGGGTGCCACAGTAGGCTCTCAAATATATATGTATTGTATTAAAGAATAAATGGACAAATCATGGTTAAAATTTTGAGACATCATTGCTGTGTCCCCACCCCCACTCACCACTGAATTTCCTGCAATCCATTTTGTTGGCGGGGAATGATAATGCCAGATAGCAAAGGCAACTGTGTTCATCTCGGGAAAGAAGACACGTATTAATGCGGGGTTAAGCATCTGAGTGTGAAATCAAGGTCCGCAACAATACAGCATAAGATTTAAAAAGCAGGCATGAATGTCAGTGAGTAACCGTGAATCCTCTTTCATTTGCAATCACTCTTAAGTCTAATGAGCTTCCAAAAATTGTGTCAAGGTTTCAGATAAGCTTATAAAAGGCAGCTGTTGGAGAAAGTGGTAGTCCATCCTGCCAAATCAAGCATTACATCAGCCTCATGCATTTGCTCACACACACCCACCGCCCCCCTCCCCGCCACACACATAGACACACACACTGTGTAATGGAACTTCACCTCCCTCATTCCAAGCCTAGGTCCTGGTCTCCTACTGCTTTGAGAGAAGCAAATCTAAAATGGCCCCAGAGAACACCGACTAGCTTTCACATGTGAAGCAGCTAGCACCAGGAATCAAGATATTTATATGCTGGGTGATGAATCATTGCTTCGAGTCACTGAATGGAGTTTGTCATTAGGAAATCTGCCAAGTTCCCTTTGATTCAAAGATAAAATGAGCATGGCATTTTTGGTCAAGGTTTAAAAATTAGACAAGTGGGAGATATGATTCAAAAATATCATCTAAAAACACCTGAAAACACTCTCTCCTCCAATCCTTCTTCCAGCTATTTTCAGAGAGGTTAAAACATGGGTAAGTGGATTATTTGGATAAAAATGTGGTTAAATCCATTGTTGTGAACTTGAATTTATCACAGTTCTATATTTAGCTAGCCAGGCACTTGTAAATCTGCAGAGCTCATTTTTATGGCAAAATCAATACATTTATCCCCCCTAGATAATATGTTACTTGTGAAAATGAGTCTTTTACTTATTTCTAACAGGGACAATTTATTTCTAACGGATACAGAGAAATGTACATGAACACTTAACAGACCAGTTAAAAATAAAAAGTCTGATCAGATAATTCAGAGATGATAGGTCTTCCTTAGCCTCCGTTGCTTGAGTGTCTGAAGGTGTACCACCTAGTCAAAGAGTCTCCGCATATCAGCAGCATTCATTTCTTAGATGGCAATAAGTGTCACCAATCCCACTAGACCATTATCCATGATGGTAAGAAAGCTGCCCAAGCTGGAGGAGCCAATCTGACCTGTACTGATGATCAGAACACATGTCAAAGAATAATGTCAAGAGAAGACAGTCACTTTCCCGGTACATTTGAGTAGACTAGGGTACATGCAGAAAATCAGGTGTTTGGAATACCACAGATAAATTTTGATTCATATTGTTATTTTTGTCTAAATCTCTTCCATGTCTTATCTACAAAATGTCAAGAAGAGTTATTCATTCATTAAACACTTTGCATAATCATTATATAAAGCACCATGAAAATGAAAAGTACTGTATTATTTTGGTTTTCTCCCTTGTTAAACTCAAAGGACTTCCCATTCCATAGTTGATAAAGAAAAAAGACATGAATACAGGAAGGTGGCTCTTATGAATATTTTCTTAATCATGACAGCCTTGGATTAGTAACCCATCCATCTTTGATCCTTCAGTAAGAATTCAGGGATTCATGAGCTGCCAGTCTTGGAAGTAACTGCAAGGCCATCCAAATCTCCAAGGCACACCAGATAACTTTCACTGCTTGATGGCTCCCTTGGACATCAATCCAGGAGTAGAATCTATTTCTGGGGTTTTTGCTTTGCTTGTCCATGATTTGAAATCCAGGTCCTTATTCTTGCCCTTAGATGCCACATAATTCTATCTAGATATGTACAAAGAGGTGCAAAAGGAATAAAATCTACCCGTAGAGAGTGTATTAGAGACATTTGGAATCTATGGGCCCGATTCCCAGAAATCCAAATTAAAATGTGATTTCGAATGAGAAGAAAAATTGTTGATGCTGCTAATCACCCTAATAAAGTTACCTAGCTTTTTCTGGGTCATTTTTTCTATGAGGAGCTATACTCTATTCTATATGGAATACACTATGCTAAGCTGGATAAAAAATGTCACCGTAGGCACCTGAATTAATAGTTTGGTTATGTACTCGGTTAAGTCTTTACTATAGATCAGCCTAAGTGTGCTAGACAGACAATTCTTTAGAGCTAACATTTTAAAAAGGTGCCAAAGCCCCTTTGAGAACTACGTGAATTATCCAGATTCAGAGAGAAAAAAGTTAAATATACAGTGCTTTTTTACTTCCCACCTCCCCCTTAGTTGCACTGAATAAGTAAAATTGCAGCAAAGTTGGCAAGAATAAATACTTCCTCGGTTTTTCTAAAGCTGCAATTAATGATAATGAAGCTACACCTTATATGGCAAGAAATACAGTACAAATTGGATAAGTAAGAAAAATGATCAGCCATGGTGCACCTCCGATATAGTACATCAAGGTATCGCCATGGTGAGGCTATCTTTATTTTAAACCATTAAAAAAACAATATAAATCTGCAGGCAGGTGTTTCTTGTTGCAGAAGTATTGAAAGTTGTAATGCAAACAATCTAATTTTAGCATCTATGTAGAGTGTGAAGTAAATTTACTGATCATTGATGCATTGAGCATGGGAAGAAATAATCAGCAGGAGCTTTCAGCGAGATTATCCTATTAAAGCAGGAAGACTTCATGTGGTTGTTAAGGAAGTAGTCAAAAGCAGGTGATGGAAGCGGGGGTTTGATGACTCGTCAGTGGGCCCAGTGTACATGTTAAGTTGTTGTTTTCTGCTCAGCTAAGCAGCAGAGAATTGATATGTTAGCAATGAAGTGCAATGACAATTAAATTGTAACTGACCTACATGTTACCGTCATTATGCGTTCTCTTTTTTACTGCTTTCCCTCTTATTTAATCACACAGTATGGGGTTTTTATTAGGCTGTAATGTTAAAATCTTCATCCATTTAGCCATAAATGTGTGACTGGATATCTATCAGACTTCCTTGCACTATACAAACAAAGCCATTTTGCTGAATCACTGTTGACTTGTTTGTGGCCTAATTTAATGAGTGTAATAACTTACATTACTATCCAGTTAACATTTAGGAGCCCAGAAAAGACCTGCTAGCACGCAGTAAGCTACTGTATCCATTCTCTATTCATATCACTTCCCTTTGCAGTAAATTGTATACAATAATATGCACTGCTTACAACACAAACTCAGCTTCCATCAGCTTATGAGAGTGGTATTCTAGGAAGTTCACTATGCTTAGGCTGAAATGCTTCTGAACAGAAGAACCAGAGAACCAGCCAGTGTGATCCCCTTTTTCTGCAGACCATGGCAGCTGTGTCTTAACCCCTTAAAAATAATAAATGCAGGTTATAACCTACAGACAAAGATGGCTTAGTCCTTCCTCCTATTTTCTTACTGTGATTTTAAGCCTCTTCCCTCTCCCCATACTCAGGGATAAAAAAATAATTACTCAAGGAGAGGGAAAGAAAAAATCTCTGCTAGTTAAGCAAAATAAAGTTCTAGGATAAAAATATAAGAGCAAAAGCCAACAAATAAAATGGGTTTTCTCTATTTATATTTATGTGATTAAGCTGCCTGTGATCTTGAATTATGTACCATTTTATCCTTCTCTATGAGAACACTACCCTTCCTCCCTCTCAACCCACACAAATCTATGTTATCTTATTAAATGATTCCTTTATACAAACATACTGTAATTTATTTATGTTTCCATTATAGTACTTAAAAAAAGATTAAAAAAAATTTTTGTCACCTCATCTGCCTTAGTCACTTAACTGGCATCTAAAAATTCAGTGGATCAATCAAGTCACCAGAAAATAGTCTCGTTATTTTCACACTAATGTTATGTATAGGTGATACAAACAAAGTTTTTTACTTGCTTGAAATAACCATCATTTCAAAAGCAACATACACACACATATATGGAGTTGACAATTTATAAACAAGTATTTTCACACTGAGAGAAATGGAGCAGATGGACTTTCTTTTTTTCTTTACCCTTTCAGAGCAATTTCACTGCATTGCTTGTGTCAAGAAGTCTTTAATTACTATCTATTAGGCAATATCTCCGGAGAAGGCAATGGCACCCCACTCCAGTACTCTTGCCTGGAAAATCCCATGGACGGAAGGGCCTGGTAGGCTGCAGTCCATGGGGTCGCTGAGCGTCGGACACGACTGAGCGACTTCACTTTCCCTTCTCACTTTCATGCATTGGAGAAGGAAATGGCAACTCACTCCAGTATTCTTGCCTGGAGAATCCCAGGGATGGGGAAGCCTGGTGGGCTGCTGTCTACGGGGTCGCACAGAGTCGGACACAACTGAAGCGACTTACCACCAGCAGCAGCAGCAGCAGGCAATATCTCTGGCTGGCACTACAGTCTTAGAAGTCTCTAATAATACTGTGAGAACAAAGATCATGTGTTGAAGAGACACTTCTAAATTTTACTTCTTTTCATGAAATAGACAAAGGCAACCTTCAGGCTTCTTTATCCCAGAGAAAAATATATCACTGTGGACAACTGGGAAATTATTTTGGTTTTCATAAATGATGGGCCATGTAAAATATTTGAGTATGCTAATGAGAGCTTCTATGTCGGGAATTTTATCTCAACTATGAAAATAAAAACCACTTAATGAATGAGTTTATGTTAAAATAAACTCAAGTCCTAGAAATTCAGGGAGAAAAGCAACAAGATAATGTTTTTCAATACTGACTTCCTATGAAATACCACACACTGGGAAAAAAGACTATTAAGATTTTTTTAAAAAATCAAAATCTTTGCTCCCATGGGGCATGCATTTTGGTCAGAGGAGAAAAACATCAACAAAACAAAAATTAAATTGTATATTAGAAGGTAAAAATTGCCAAGAAAATAAAGCAGAAGAGAAGGGGTGCTGTGAAGAAGGTTGGATTTTATTTTGGGTAGACATGGGAGATCACTCTGAGAAGGCTCGTTTGAGCAAAAACTTGAAGGAGACAATTTACTTACATTAATATATAACCTAAATATGTATTATATTTAATATTAATGTGTAACTTTATGTGTACCACATCTATATTAACTAAAAAGTGTCATGTTACATTGGATTTCAACCAAAGAAAGGTTCAAAAAAAGGCTACAAAACAAAAATCGTCTAGAGGTGGTATGGCATTGGACCACCCGGAAGGCTGGTCCTTGTATATCTCGCACAATGTCCCCATATTGAGTCCACAACCCATTATCTGTCCTTGGAGTCAATCTGTCACCCGGGGGCTCTGCAGTGACAGCAGTTCCCAGCCAGGGTGGACGAAGATGCACCTGCGCTACGATCTTGACTCTGATACTATGTAAGATACAGATAATAAAATAATCCTGACCACCACTTTTAGCTCCTATTTCCAGCCAGGCCCTTCCCATGAAACACCTTTGTAGCACTGTTATGCCCAATTTGAAGCTGAGTAAAGGAGAGTTCTGAGAAAGTAACCAACATGGCAAAGTTCAGCCAACTAGTAAGTAGAAAAGTGACTTCTTTGACTCCTATACACAGCTCTTTCTATAAAGGTTAGGGCAAAACACAAACCAAACCAAAATCTCTAGTGTCAATTAAGAATAGCAAATGCATGGAAGAGTTCACAATTTGGAGTAGAGGTTGAAAGCCCATTAACTCTGAAGTTAAATGCTACCATTTATGTATCTGGTGGTACTCCATAATGTAAATTGTGGAGATTAGATAAAACTTTTAATAGGAACTGCCAATTTATTGATGCTTCCTTCTTTTCTGAGGGTGGTTTCTACTAATGTATATGGCATTTTTTGTATACATAGTAAAATGAAGCCCTACTCCAAATGGAAACAGCTCAGTGCTGGGTCTAGGGAAGGGGACTTCCAGTCAGATCTCTGTCCTCACTGTGTGTCACTGTCCATGTATTCTTTGCAGCGACTCTTGGTAACTCTGCTTTCAAATTTTAAATAGTCGTGACCTGCCGAGTGAAAGCAGTGGGAGAAGCTCCTCCTCGACTTGATCTTTCTCTTCATGCTGTTGTGTTGACCCCATCTTTAAACATGTTTCTTTTTTAAAATCAATTTTTATTGGAGTTGTTTTACAGTGTTGGGTAAGTTTCTACTGTAAAGTGAATCAGCTACACACATGCACATAGACACATACAGATATAGATATATATCCCCTCTTTTTTGGATTTCCTTCCCATTTAGGTCTCCACAGGGCGCTGAGTTCCCTAAGCTATATAGTAGGTTCTCATTAGTTATCTATTTGGTTGCCCAAAATGTTTGTTTATGTTTTTCCTTATATTTTTTGGAAAAATCCAAATGAACTTTTTGGCTAACTCAAGTTTACACATATTAATAGTATCAATAGTGTATGTGTGTGTGTGTATATATATATATATCTCAATCTGCCAATTCATCCCACTCCCACATGCCTCTCTTGGTTTAACATCATGCTTCTTGATTGATATTTTAAAAATTCGTCATGACAAGTGTAATATTAGAAATTCTAATAAACATCTATATGAAGAAAACAATGCATTTTGGCAACAGGATAATGTTGGATGAGCAGGTCTGAAGCTGCTGAACACTTTCTGCTCTCCTTATTTCTATTCATTTTCCTTAAAATATATGGAAATGAGCTATTTCAAGCATAATACCTAGGGGTTATAAATAAATGTAGTTTTCTGAGCCACAAAGATGTGAGTTCAAAGCCCAGCTCTGCCATTTACAAACTGTATGATTTGGGCTAAAGTCCTTCATCTTTCTATCTGAACTTGCTTTTGACTTAAAAGAAAAAGGATAATAGCCCTACTTTTCAAGATTTTTTGGAAGATGGAATTTCAACCTGGAGTTATTTCTTCTTCACTCTGCCACACAGCTGATGCCTTTAGGAAAAGTTCCATGTTCTTTGGTCCTAGGCCCTCCAGAATGTCATTGGAGTTCTGCCCTTACAACCCCATCTCCAGTCACTACCATCTTTCATTCCCCCACAACCACAATTTCTCTATTTCTGCACTGCCCTTTATGCTTTCATAATACAAACCTGATTCTAATTCCTTCAAACACACCATATTATTTCATGCCTCTGTACCTTTTGTCACACCATTCCCTCTTGGAATAGCCACAGCTCCCCAGTCTCTTTGGAAAATTCCTATTCATCCATAAGTCCTGACTTAACTTTTACAAAAATTAAATGAAAAAAAAAAAAAAAACATGCTAAGTACTCAGTATGGTGGATGGCATGGAAGAAGAAGAAAATACATGTTCTGTCTTCCCTATGCAAATCTCTTCCGTAAAATTAAATAGGCTTCTTCCTCTGTGTAGCTGTACCATATCCGTCCCACTCTACTGGAGAGAATCAATATGGATGGGCATAGTGAAGAAAGCATTAGATTAGAATAGTCTCCATTCTGATCAAGCTCTGCCACTTCACTAACTCTGAACTGTGAGCAAATCATTTGAGTTAGATGACCTGTACATCAGAAATAGCATTCTTTACTTTTCCCAATGATTGCAAATACTAGAACTAACAACTTTATAGTACATGGCCACTAAAAGCAGCTACTATTAGTATACCATACAAATAAGCTACTGTTACTTTACAGTGACACCCTCCATATCACTATGAATGTAGTCCAAAAAAATCTAGTCTTAAAAATACAAGTTGAGTTATAATGCCATTAATTTTTGAGTATACCTGAGTTGGAAGCAAGGGAATGAAATCCAATATTCAATCATGCTATATCTGAATTCGATTTGTTGCAGAGTGCTTTACTGTGGGATTATTTTCATCATTACTATGTATTTTCTTTCATGTCTGCTTTATTTACTAGACTATTAGTTCCTTAAGTACAGAACATACATTTTAAGCATAGTCAAGAATACAGATGTATCACCTAATTCTGTGACCCTGGGAATGTTACTTAAACTCCCTAAATCTTGGTTTCTTCATTCTAAAATGAAGATGATAACAATAATAATAATAATGTCTATCTTATGGAATATTGGGAGAAGTAAATGGCTGAGGCATGTAACATATTTTGGCACTTAATAAATGCCCATTAAAGGTTAGCAATCATTATCATCAATCATCTTGTTCTTATCACTATTTTGATTATTGTAGGACTAAACACCTATCATCAGTTCAGTTCAGTTCAGTTCAGTTCAGTTCAGTCGCTCAGTCGTGTCTGACTCTTTGCGACCCCATGAATCACAGCATGCCAGGCCTCCCTGTCCATCAACAACTCCCGGAGTTCACCCAGACTCACGTCCATCGAGTTTGTGATGCCATCCAGCCATCTCATCCTCGGTTGCCCCCTTCTCCTCCTGCCCCCAATCCCCCCCAGCATCAGTCTTTTCCAATGAGTCAACTCTTCGCATGAGGTGGCCAAAGTACTAGAATTTCAGCTTTAGCATCATTCCTTCCAAAGAAATCCCAGGGCTGATCTCCTTCAGAATGGACTGGTTGGATCTCCTTGCAGTCCAAGGGACTCTCAAGAGTCTTCTCCAACACTACTGTTCAAAAGCATCAATTC
>SJYW01001883.1:55563-79414 GCA_006410735.1 Raphicerus campestris | reverse complement strand
ACCCACAGTCTGCTTTCCCAGAAAGGAATTACTCGATCCCTTAGAACCCTGTTCTCTTTCCTTTACCAATTCAGTCCACCACACAGCTGGTCTGTCTTCAAAATAATAATCTTAAAAATATAAAGAATAAGGTGGCAGCAATGATTTACAGGTATTTCCACGTCAGAAACCAAAGCTTGACAGAAAGTATATTTCTGCATGGGCCTGATAATAAGATCCTAAATCTGCTAATATCAACACACCAGAAACTTTTGACTATCCAGAAAATAAACTGGAAAGTGGCTAGCCCCTGAGCAAAGAAAAGATTCCTGACCAAGTGCCCAGGTATCAGGATTGTACTGGAGTTCTTTAAACCATCCTTGTCTGAGAAAGAACTTACTCCAGGTGACAGAAGTGGGAGAGGGAGTGAAGTAACACACCCTCCTCTGGAGGAATAAGAGATTCTGGGGCAGAAGTGGCTTGCTGACCGTGCTTGCAGCCCTTCCTTCCCACAGCATCCTGGGATCCTTTCAGTAACCCCTACAGAGCCTTGTGGCCTCCAGCTGTCACGGTCCCGTAGAGACATCCCCGGCCAGAGAAGTCCAATATCTGAGCACAGCCAGAAGTTCTAAAGTCAAAAGTCAGCTTTCTAGGCCTGGGACCTCATGGACTTCCCGTATCAACTCAGCAAAGAGCCCAGGGCAAAACAGAGAAGTGCTGAATTTCTCAGGGCTTTCAGTTCAGAGCAGGGAGAGAGGTGAGGATGATCTGGTGCAGCAAGCATGCTCACTGTTACTCTGAATTTGTGAAGTTGTGTTCTGTCAAGGGCTATGGAGGAAGAGCTGGCAGGAGCACAGAGCCAACTGGGGCCATCCGAAACATTCTGGGGAAAACCATGTTTCCCCTCCTAGAAAACATGCCTCTATTGGACTTTTCTGGCAGCCCAATGGTTAAGACTGCACTTCTAACACAGAGGGTCATCATGTTCAATCCTTGGTCAGAGAACTAAGAGTCTACAAGCCAAGTGGCTGGGGGGCAAAAAAAAAAAAAAAACCACACTCAAAAAAATTTAAATAAAAACCCCACTATTTCCCACTATTAAATAAACAAATTTCCCACTATTAAAATGTCCTCTTCTGGCCACCTAGGATGGGAGAACAGTAATGAAAACAATTCAGCCCATTCAGAGAAGTCTTCTCTAAAAGAATGCTCCAGAGTGAACTTGACACACAGGGTCACCTTGGTGAGATAGGTCAAGCAAAAAAAATCTTACAAACAAGGAATGTGAGGCTCAAACAGGACACATAGCCTCACAATCTCTAGAGCTGGAGCCAGAAGCTTCTTACTGCAGAATTTCAAGTTCTTTCTGTTTGCCCAAAGTTATAATCAGTAGGTAGGAGATCAAAATGGTTTTCAGACTGAAATACTTGTGATGAGCCCAATGCTTCACATTGGCCTTTAGAATCTTCAGCTTTCTTCACTTTATATCCTGAATGGGGGCCATGGAGAGGGGAGGTCCCAAGAGGTGTAGGGAGAAGCAGTAAGAATTTTTGCTTCTTCTTTGTCATTCCCATTTAGTTCTTCCTTGGCACGCCCCCTCCACCCAAATACACATTTAGTCAGAAACAGAAAAGGACATATTAACAGAGACAAGTAGACGGGCAAAAGGATGTAGATTTATTGTTTTAATACATGGTATATACTATGCTATTTCAACTCTAAGTTATTAGGAATATTTATTAGGATAAGTAATTAGGAATAGTTAAAAATCCTTATAAACAAACCCCAAATGGAAAAGAAAGGCTTTTCACAGTAGGACAGGGAAAATTCATGTCATCAGAGATTACGGAGTTCAAGCCTATAAAATTATAATACTAAAACCAGGCAGTGTTTCCTGAATTTTTGGAAGATATTGTTCAGAATCTACCAAGAGAGTATTTGTTTGCACACTAATCAGTAACCCTTGGTGCTTATTCCCCCAACTAAGTCTAGGCTTACAGAAAAAATCTACATATACCAGCAAGTTCAAGGTGCCTGGATGCGTGCAAGCATGGCAGGAACTCAATGGGATGCTTGAAGAACACCCATGCTTGTTCCTCGGAGCCAAACCCATGGACAGCGACCGAAATCCCCATGACATGTTTCTTGGCACAGCTGCTAGGAACAATTTAGGGCTAGATAAAACAGCAAACAGACCCAGTGTGACATCTTCTTAAATAAGGAGTGGGTCACATTGTCCTTTTTCTGGCCTCATGGCATATTTCACTCTCTGTTCTGGAGTGTTCTGCAGCTGTTGGCAGAGCTGACCATAGGAATAATCATCTTGAGAGAGATTTTCTTACAATTGAGTGGAATGGGAACTGCCGCGTATTTAGAAAACATACAAGCATCCGTTGAATGGAAATTTATTCCAGAAGGAAAAAAGAATAAAGACAAAAGAATGTTCTTCAAATGCCAGGACAGTCAAGTGGAGGCAGGGGTCTAGCAGTCGAGTTTTTTCATGGGCCTGCAGCATGAAAAAACAACCTTGAAATTTCAGGGGCTTAGAACAACAACAAACATTCTTTTTCTCTCACATGTTCTACAAGTCTATCTCTGATCTGGGGTGGGGGTGGTGGGGGGTGCTGAGATGTGCAACTCCAGGTGCCCTCGCACAGGGACAGTCCCTGGTCATGGACAGAGAGAAGAGAGGTGAACTGTTCACTTCACACTGAATCTTACAGATTCTCTGAAAATAATGCTCACTCCTTCAGTGACCATTTCATTGGCCAATGCAAGTCACTGTGCCACGGCTAACTTTATGGGCCTGGGAGTTAAATCCTCCCACATCCAGAAGAAGAACAACAAACGTTAGTGAACAGTTCTAAGGAGTGGGTGAGTGTGTGCATTAGTCACTCAATCGTGTCCAACTCTTTGTGACCCCATGGACTGCAATCCACCAGGCTCCTCTGTCCACTGGATTTCCCAGGCAAGAATACCAGAGTGGGTTGCCATTCCCTTCTCCAGGGGAATCTTCCTGACCCAGGGATCTAACTTGGCTCTCTCGCATTACAGGCAAATTGTTTATCATCTGAACCACCAGGGAAACCCATTCTAAGAACTAGCAGCAGGATATTTGTTCACTGGTCACCAGATGGTTGAGCCAATTTCATTGTTTGGGTTTACATTGTACAGGGTCCAGGTATCAGGTTCAGATAAAGACGAGCTTCCACATAATGTAAAGAGCTGGTCAGAGAAGCAGCAGATTTCTTTTCATTGGTTGTATTAGGAAAAAAAAAATTTTTAAGTTGTTAGGTTTCTTTTCTAAATGACTTTCTCTTAAAAAAAATGCTGAAGAAATCCCACATGATTATAGGAACCAAATAGGTAACCTAATGTGTGAATCATCTAGGGGAAAAAAAAGGCATTAAGCATATGGAAATAATCTGTAGTTCCATAAAGACTTATGCTCTCTCCCATAGGTTCCACCAGTGGAAGCTTCCCAGTCCTCTATTAAAAGGGACGCAGAATANGAAAAAAGAGGCATTAAGCATATGGAAATAATCTGTAGTTCCATAAAGACTTATGCTCTCTCCCATAGGCTCCACCAGTGGAAGCTTCCCAGTCCACTATTAAAAGGGACGCAGAATAAGGGACATTCATGTACTTCCAAACCAGAACTGTGTGAGAGGAATGATGGATGGTGGCTGACGCCACGTCTCAGTCCAGAAGCCAGCAGAGTAGAGGGGACAGGGANGGAAAAAAAAGGCATTAAGCATATGGAAATAATCTGTAGTTCCATAAAGACTTATGCTCTCTCCCATAGGTTCCACCAGTGGAAGCTTCCCAGTCCTCTATTAAAAGGGACGCAGAATAAGGGACATTCATGTACTTCCAAACCAGAACTGTGTGAGAGAAATGATGGATGGTGGCTGACGCCACGTCTCAGTCCAGGAGCCAGTAGAGTAGAGGGGACAGGGACACTGGGGGTGCATATCCAGTGGAAAGTGGGGTCTCACTCAGGCTGAGTGGTGCCCTTTGGGGAGGCAGACACAATGCGGCCAAATTTTCTGACTTGATTGTTTAAGATTGTCTAGAAATCTTGACGTATACATGCACTCTCCTGTTTTTCAATGTTGGTGTAACCCCTGTTTTCAAAAGACACTTTGTGGGTTGAACAAAGCATGACGTAGGCTAGATCTGGCTAGTGGTGTGCATGGGTTCATGGCTTCTGCTGGAAAGAACAATTCTATGTATGTGGGCGGGGTGGGGGGCGGGGCGGAGGGAAATGGAAAATTGTATGGTTCCTAAGACCCTGGTGGAGGGCAGAGGAAGTCCAATAAATAGCATCCTTCTTTCTGAATTTTGAATTAACTAAAAAATGAGACAAATTTGAGCTGATGGAGGTCAGAGGAGGGCAAATTATCACTCTTCTTATGGAATAAAGCAAGACTGGGAAAGATGGGCAAGTCAGCTTCCTAGATTTAGAGATGCTGGACTGGGTCAGGCCCCTTTCCCCTCCTCCTTGCCACCCATACCCCTGTGCACGATGCATGCTCTCCACCAGGTGGCTGGTTCCCTATAAAGTCAGCAGAAGAGGCAGAGCTACCCTGGCTTGGTTTCCCCTTCCAGATCCCCCATCAGATAATTCACTCCTCCCACCAGTTGAGATGAGGGTGGGCAGGTGAGTGTCAGATACACTATAGCAGGGGTAAAAGGACGGGGACCCTCAAATAGTTATATCCAGCCGAGGCCACCTTAAGCACACACTGCATCTCTGTGCAAGTTACAAAAAGGCACTCTACCCTGGCAGCTGACTTGCAGAAAGGCCCCTTCCTCCCAGCTGATGCAGCCTCAAGCTGGGGCACACAACTTGGCAAGAAGTCCCAGGGCTAGATTCCAGCCCACACTTGCCTACTCGGCCTGTTGCCTAAGTACAAAAACCCACAAGTGCCCACAGCCATCCTGCTTCAGACTCTAATAATCCCAGCAATTTGGTTCCAGATTCTTCAGTCTCCAGAGTAACCACACTGTGAATAGCACCCACTCTCCATCCACCTCCAGCCGTTGGAATTAACATTGGTCTAGGCAGCGTCAGGTTTGTGAATGGGGTGGAGTGGACAAAAAGTGCACTGCCTGGCAGAGCTAGTGCCCTTTTTCATTATGATTATTGCTCTCTCAATCTCTCATTTGAGAACTTGGTACAAATTACCAAAGAGTGAACAGCCATTTTTTTTTCAGCATGTCAGAATTTAGTGAGGCTATAATCATTTCTTCACAATGTTTTTTAGTAAAGACTATATTAAAGGAGACATTGTTTTAAAAGTTTCCATGTACAACTGTGGCTTGTCCCAAATTCTTTGTATTCAGATGTCAGACTATAATTATTGGTTAGCAGCAAGGTCACCAGATGGGTTATAAAATGCTTTTCAAATGAATACCAAAAGGACTTAGGAAAAACACAATTAACAGCTGGTGTAGTTGAGGCAGGCCATGGTTTCACTGTAAAAAATAAAAAAAAATCAATATAATCTTCATTAGACTGAAGCACATTTCTGTATCCATGACATGCCATCTTCATTTCTAGAGTTCAACCAAAGAAGGGAGAAAGACATCCAGCTCTAATTAAACAAAACAAAAAGAGGTGGAAATTTCTACTTATCAGAGGTGAGAGGCATGCCCATGGAGGGGGAAAGCAGAATGAAAAACAAAGAATATTGAGTTGGAGCTGATCTCTCTAACATTTCATAACCAGGGAAAATGCAATCAGTGATATCTCCAGAGACACACACAGGATGTTAGACTTCCACATTCTTTCATATTTCTACTCAAACCAGGTGCATTCAGAAAAAAAAATTAAATGTTTGATACTATTTAGCCGGAAGTGGGTTCTTTCCTCTATCATATTGCCAACAAACAGAATTCCACATTTTTGCCAACCTATTTCCAGGTCAGTAATACATTTTAAGAAACAAAAGTAGGTGTGATCTACTGGATAATCTACAAAGACCATTCTTTTGAAACATTACTTAAGTGAGCCCCACTCATTCATTCATTTTACTATCACTTATCAAGCATCTCAAAACAGGCAGGGCAATACCTGCTTCAACAGTACCCCTTCCTTCCCCCTAGAACCACAAAGGACACAGCCAAAGTTATTTTTATATGCAGCTTTAAAATGTAACATTTCCTTTTCCTCAGTGAGATGAGCAAGTGACATGTTTACTCTTTAATAAGTATTTGAGGAAGAAATAAGCAAACAAACCCACTCCATTCCCCATGTGATTCCTTCTGTGTGAAAGAAGGGGAGGATGTATTTTTTATTATGGAAAACACATATTTATGATTATCACTTTAACAAAGAGAGAGATGCTCTAAATATAGGGAAGAGTTCCTGGGAGGGAGCAAGGGCAAATACTCTGCTCTTGGCAACCACGGTTACACTAATCTCGGGGCAGAAGGTTGTGGCTGAACCCTCTCTGGGGTGGCGCACGTGGCTCTCTTCATGTACCTAACTCCACCCACTTGGAGACTTGTAGGGTGCAAAGCAGGTCCGCGGATAAACACTCCTAACATGAGATGCTCATAACAATGAGCTTGCTCTCTCCTCTCTCCTCTCTTCCCTCACAAAGATATCAAACAGAGGAAGAAAGCATGGCACATGGGGAAGTGGAGTTAAAATGTACCGCACGTTACTAATCCNTTTCTGGGGTGGCGCATGTGGCTCTCTTCATGTACCTAACTCCACCCACTTGGAGACTTGTAGGGTGCAAAGCAGGTCCACGGATAAACACTCCTAACATGAGATGCTCATAACAATGAGCTTGCTCTCTCCTCTCTCCTCTCTTTCCTCACAAAGATATCAAACAGAGGAAGAAAGCATGGCACATGGGGAAGTGGAGTTAAAATGTACCGCACGTTACTAATCCTAACATAACATTGGCAGCTTGTACCATCCCCCTGCCAAACCCAAATTAACACACTGCCTTACTGGAAGGCAAAGGCTGCAGCTATATTTATAGCTCAATTAACAAGTTTCATAACTAAACCTCCAGAAGTCCCAGGCAAACCTGACAAACGCTATGCATCTTAACACCACGATGACCCTGCCAGAATGCCACCGTCTTCTTGCAGGGAACAGCTCCTGCTATCACCTTGTGAGAACAATGATAACAGGCACTGGCCCATCTGATAAAGGGAAGCTGGCTGGGCAACTAGATTCTCGTCAGGGGTACATCTCCTAACAGCCCCCAACCAACACACATACGGCTGATTCAAGCAGGCGGCTAATTCTTCTTCCCTTTGCAGATGGATGGAAATGCCTGCTCCTCAGAAGCCAATGGCTGCAAAGGATGGCTGCCATCTTATGACTCAGGAGACTTGGTCCTTCCGGGAAGAGTGTAACAGAAATACGGGGGATGTCACTTGGCGGGTACTGTAACTTCAAAAGAAGCAGAAAAACTCTTCATAATTTCTTCCAAGCAGGTTATTTTTGCCTGAGGGGGAAAGGCTTTTCAGAGGATAATGGGTGTACGGAAGGCACTGTTGAGATGACTAGGAAGGGTGCAGCGAAGTACTTATATCACCCAACTTAGGGCAAACTGCCTGCAGAGTCTGGGGCAAGCTTCTCCTTTATCCCGGAAGAACATGACCGCACGGCCCAGGGCACTGTGATGATCTAACTGCACATCTAGCTCCTCTGTGGGACTGGGAGCTCTTTGAGCCCAAGGAGGGAGGAGCACTCTATAACACAGTGGTCCCTGCAGCACTAAGTTCAGAAGTCTGTAACAGTGAGGGTTCAGCAATTGTGACTGAGGAAATGAATAAGTGACTATGTGAACAAATGAATGAATAATTCAATAGCAGTACCAGTCTCACACCTACCACTGAACTGCTAATTTTGCAAGGCTTTTGGTTTAAATTACAGGCTGGAGTTAAGGACAAGTCATCCTCATATCTTCCTGTCAGCTATAATGAAGCTCCACTTACCCCTGCTATGAGTCTTTTGCCCATTGCATGTGTTACTTTGCCAACAAAGGTCCGTCTAGTCAAGGCTACGGTTTTTCCAGTAGTCATGGATGGATGTGAGACTTGGACTATAAAGAAAGCTAAGTGCCCAAGAATGGATGCTTTTGAACTGTGGTGTTAGAGAAGACTCTTGAGAGTGCCTTGGACTGCAAGGAGACCCAAACACTCCATCATAAAGGAAATCAGTCCTGAATATTCTTTGGAAGGACTGATGTCAAAGCTGAAACTCCAATACTTTGGCCACTTGATGTGAAGAGCTGCCTCATTTGAAAAGATCCTGATACTGGAAAAGATTGAAGGCAGGAGGAGAAGGGGATGACAGAGGATGAGATGGTTGAATGGCATCACTGACTCAATGGACATGAGTCTGAGTAAACTCCAGGAATTGGCGATGGACAGGGAGGCCTGGCGTGTTGCAGTCCATGGGGTCACAGAGTTGGACAAGACTAAGCGACTGAACTGAACTAAGTCACTTCAGTTGTGTTCGACTCTGTGCAACTCTATGGACCATAGCCTCTAGGCTCCTCTGTCTGTTGGATTCTCCAGGTAAGAATATTGGAGTGGGTTGCCATGCCCTCCTCCAGGGGATCTTCCCCACCCAGAGATCGAACCCAGGTCTCTTATGTCTCCTGCATTGGCAGGTGGGTTCTTTACCACCAGCGCCACCTGGGAAGCCCCTCTTCTCATTAACAGTTGATTATTCAGGTCACAAAAATTTGGAAAACATCTACAATTTGCTGATTAGAGCCTTCATTCATTTCTATTTGAAACCTTTAGCTATTAATAGGGGGATAAGTAGATGGTCAACTATATTTCCACTTGAATACATTAAGGTCCATGACTTCAGTAAGATACTGATTCTCAATTCAGTTACATTGTCTATAAAACAAAGGGGCTAATCTTGAATTATCTTTAGGTGCCTTTTCAACTTTTCTGTTCTCTAGTTTTACCTGCACATGTGAATGTCATATTTCTTTGTTCTCCCATCCCCTAACATGGATGACTGCAGGGCTATTTTTAAGATACCAAAACTTCTGAATCTGGTATGAGAGAGCCCATACTCATTTGCTACCTTGTGCTCTCATTGCTGGGCCTTTGATTCCCAAGTACAGGAGTCGTCTTTCCAAGGAATACAAAAGGTCCATTTTCTCAGGACAATTTTGTGGCTGCTAAAAAACCATCATAAAGCTACAAGCACAGGATAAAGAGGATAAGACAAAGTAAGACGCTGTTAACAAGGTAGACTGGAGTCAAACTAATGAGGAAATACTGCCAGGATTCAAGGATCTATGGTCTCTCTCTACTTTTTCAAGGAACTAGATACATAGCAGAGATGCTGCGGGCCAGCATGAGGAACTCTGTCCATGGCAAAGGTCATGAGGAAGGATGCTTGGCATACACAAAGGTGTGATCAAGCCTCAGGAAATCCCCTGTTCCCGAGCATCTACCCCCAAACCAGAGTACTTTATGGGGAGCTCTCCCCCATAACTGTTTCTCTCGGAGAAGGAATTAACTTACAGCTCCAGTTAATAAAAATTCCTGGGTGTGACAAGAGTGTTTCAACTTACAAACTCTGAAGGTTCTCTGGCCTGCCTGATCAGGTTCGTCCGGCCACATGTGATTGTTTACAACCCCCCAACTGTGAGAGGCATGGGATGCTTTAAAACTTTCTAAATACAGACTCTTTTGAGAAGTTAGAAGATTATTAGTATAGTATTAGTGGGTTAATTAGGGATTATATTGGTGAAAGGTTTTTTCATTTGTGTGCCAATAATTACTGCTAATTCCCTGCCCTGGGTGTGACAAGGATGTCTCAGGTCAAACCTCTCTGCTGTGACAACCTCTCAGCCATAAAGAGCACAGAGAGTTTGGAGTATTAGCATAGGGCTTTTCTCATTTGATTGCCGCCAGGCACCTGGGAATATATTTATCAATGTATTTGGAATATAGAAAAGGAAATACAGTAGTTTTTGATGTTAGCAATACTAGACTTTTTGAATTAATGAATTCTCTCTTTTGTTATAGACCACTGTACTTTGTTATAAATCACTGTGGCCTTGCTATGTAAAAATGTAACTTTATCACTATCTTAAGACTAAACAGATCTTAAGGGGAGCATTGGTGAAAGGATTTTCATTTGTTGGGCTGATGTTTGCTGCTAAATCTCCATATTCCCTGCCCTTATAATGAATATAACTAGCATATATGAGAAATAAGTATTAACCTTTAAGCATATAGGAGAAATAAGTATTAGCCTTTAAGATTAATCATGTTAAACCTTGGGTTAAGTAAATTCCTTTCCTAGTTGTAATTCACTACACCCTCACCCTATAGGAATGCAACTTTATTTGGAGGGTGATGCCTGATTTAAGAAAAAAATCACCCCTGGAAAATAAGTTTTCTGGTTAACTGACTGGTATCAGAAAGGGCCATAAAATGTCAGCAGACCTCATGGTCAGAAGATGATGTAAAAACTCATAAGACCTTTGTATAATTTTATATGAAGCACCTGATTGTGACAAGGGTCAGGTCTGCTGACCCCTGCGTGACTCTGTATTCATCCCTATGTATAACAAAAGGTATAAAAACAAACCTGAAAAAGAAAGGGGATCAGTTTCTGGAAAGCTGATTCCCCCGTGTCGTTTCTTTCTTGCTCCTTGTTTTCCTGGCTGAATTCCCATCTGGTATGGGGTACGCACCAAGCCTACTAACTCTGCCTGGGCTTCTAAGATCAGACCGGGGAGGCCTCAGTGCCTCCTCTCCCTCGGGAGAATGGAAAGACGCCTGTGACCTACGTAGGTGGTGATTAGTATTCCACGTAAACCAGTTATTCAGCCTCTTTTTCTCCACTAATTTTCCTACTACACTATCCGTTTCTAATCTCTCTATATATCTGTAATTCAATAGTTTTTTTCTAGGACACCTACTCCATCCCCACCTTCGAATCACCCTGGATCCACCGGGGCTGGACCCCGGCAGATGCCCGTGCAGCAGACACCTTAAAGAGGTAGCCCACTGACCAAACCTGACCCCANATAGTTTTTTTCTAGGACACCTACTCCATCCCCACCTTCGAATCACCCTGGATCCACCGGGGCTGGACCCCGGCAGATGCCCGTGCAGCAGACACCTTAAAGAGGTAGCCCACTGACCAAACCTGACCCCAAACTATGTTTCATGGGCCAGGTTGTGCACAGATGCTGTTACTGATATTTTGATGTGAATTTAAATAAATGCCTTTGGGACTTCCCTGGTAATCCAGTGGTTAAGAATCTGCCTGCCGATGCAGGGGACACAGGTTTGATCCCTGATCCAGGAAGATCCTGCGGGATATGGGGCAGTTAAGTCCAAGATCCAGAACTAATGAGCCGGGGAGCCACAGCCTGCGAGCTGCAACTACTGAAGCCCCCATGCCCTAGAGCCTGTGCTCAGTAACAAGAGAAGTCTCTGCAATGAGAAGCCTGTGCACTCCAACTAGAGAGCAAGCCCTGCTTGCCGCAACTAGAGAAAGACCACACACAGCACTGAACACTCAGTATAACAAAATTAAATAAATAAATACCTTTGGGTGGATCATGGACTGCCCAGTTTAACAATGGCCTCTACTACTCCCTATGTCTTCTATCTATGTCTTAAATTTTTCATTCATTCATGGTACTGGCCTTTTGCTAAACTCACTTATTTGTCTTCTCTCACTAGAATAGAATGCTGTGATCTCTGAGTGTAAGATGATCTTCTGCCTGTTCATGGTTATATCCAGCTCTTTGAAGAGTGCCTGGCTCATGTAAGTATTCTGTACCTATTTGTCGGGGAAAAAAAAATGAATGGATGGATGAATGAATTAAACTCCCCTCCAGTGCTCCAGTTCAGATCTCCCATCACACTCTATTCATGCCATCACAACAGTCTTATTTCAACAAATACTTATTAAGTACTGGACATTGTACTGGGGCTTCCTAGATAGCTCAGCTGCTAAAAAATCTGCCTGCAATGCAGGAGACCCAGTTCGATTCCTGGGTCAGAAAGATCTGCTGGAGAAGGGATAGGCTACCCACTCCAGTATCCCTGGGCTTCCTTGGTGGCTCAGCTGGTAAAGAATCTGCCTGCAATGCAGGAGACCTGGGTTCGATGCCTGGGTTGGGAAGATCCCCTGGAGAAAGGAACAGCTACCTACTCCTGTATTCTGGCCTGGAGAATTCCATGGACTATATAAATTGCACCAGATTTTGAGCTGAATGATACAGAATGCCTTGTCTCAAAAGCTCATATTTCAGGGAAAGGGTCCGGCACACAGACAAACACATGTAATAACATAGCACAATAGCTTTGATGAGGGAGCTATGTTAGGAAAGATGGATAGGAAAGCAGAAAACACTTGCAATGTTCCTCCCTGTGAGTAGAAGTTCACGACCTGGACAAGGGAGAGAGGGTGTGCCACACAGAGAGCATAGACCCCGCAAAGTCACAGAGCAGTGGAGCTATGCATGTTTGGGGCCCAGACCACTTCAGTTGAGATCAGAGAGTGTGGTGGAGGAGGGCTAGAGGTAACAGTAGGGAAGTGGCACCTTTGCAGGACTGTGAAGGCCTCCAAGGCTGCGCCGAGGAATGTACAGGCTACTCTGCTGGAAAGAGATACTATGAGAGTATTCCAACCAAGGAGTGGCGAGAAGAGCATGGTATTGGTGAAAATCATTCTCGTGTGGCCACAGGGCTTGGGTTGGCCTGAGAGTAGTTAGGAGATTATTACAGAGGTCTCTAGGAGAGATGATGGAAGCCTAGAGGAGGGTGAGACAAGCTGTGCTTCTCTCGGGAGAAATTCATGCAATAGAAATTCTGGAGACAGATCGAGCAAGTGGGAGAAGAAGAGGTGAGAGTCAAGTATGGACCTGTAGTTTCTGGCTTGAATAAACCGGGCAGATGGTGCTGCAATGGAGGGGTAGACAAAAGAAAGAACTGGCAGGAGTATTATCACTGAATTGTCCATGTCATGCTCCATGGTGACCTTTCCCAGGGCAGCTTCAGAAAAATGAGGGGACTGAAAAGAAGTGCAGCGGGTCAAAGAATACATATGATGTGAACAATAAAGGCTCATAGAAGGAGTGATTTATTTATTTTTTCAAAAAACTTGGCAAAGGGGAGATGAATAGACAGAGCACAGCAGATTTTTAGAGCAGTCAAACTCTTCTGTCTGATACAACAGCGGTGGGTGTGTGCCATTCTGCATTTGTCAAAACCTATAAAACATCCAACCCCGAGAGTGAGCCCTGATGTAAACTACAGACTTTGGCTGATGATGGCATGTCAATGTAGGTTTGTCTATCGTAACAAATGTACCACTGTGAGGGAGGGTGTAGATAGCAGGGAAGGTTGTGCTTGTATGAGAACAGGAGGTATATGAGAAATCTCAGGACTTTCCACTCAGTTTCCTGTGAACCTAAAAATGAATTTTATCAGTAAAAACAACTAGTGAAGCTTGAAAGGGAAATAAGGTGGTATCTTGACATAAAAGCAAACTCAGGAAAATCAGTGATTTTCTTTCTCTCTCTCTTTTTAGAAGGAGAAAGACATATATGGGAATATAAGTAGTTTTAGGCTTTGAAGTGGTCTATGAGGAATATGTTTGAGAGAGAAGACATAGCTGATGCAAATAAAAATCCTTGGGAAGGACTTAGAATTGCACCAGGTGCATAGTAATTGCTCAGTAAATGTTAGATTGTTATCATTACTATAATATCCATTACTTTCTTCTTTATTGTATAGTCATTTGGGTCACTGCCCTGCTCAGTAATGAGACCATTAGCTCATACAGAGAACAGTTTCCAGCGCTTAGAGTTTGTGTTCCTTATAAGCACTTAATACAGTTCCTCCAATGAAATCCTTACTCATTGATTGATTCATTCAACATAGCTATTGAACAAATGGTGGCATTTGAATCTTTTCTGATGGTCATTTGGGTTTCTTCCTTTATTCTAAGTATACTTTAAGCATTTTTATCCTTACCTTTGAAGTACCATGTGGTATGTATTAAATAAATGGCCCTGGCCCTCTCAGACTGCAATGCTAAACTTGTCTGCATCCGTTATGAGACTTTCAGCCACATGGAACATAATTACAAGCCTAGAAGAAGGAGACTGGGGGCTGTAATAGGGGCAGGATCAGAGACTCCATAATAGCATCAAAGATTGGGGTCCTTCTATTTTGTTGCTATGCTGGTCTTAGTTTTAAAATAAATAGATAAAAATTTAGTTGCTCAGTCGTGCCCAACTCTGTGATCCCATGGACTGTAACTTGCTCAGTTCCTCTGTCCATAAAATTCTCCAGGCAAGAATACTGGAAAGGTAACTATTCTCTTCTCCAAGGGATCTTCCTGACCCAGGGCTTGAACCCAGGTCTCTTGTATCACTGGCAGATTCTTTACCATTTGGGCCACCAGGGAAGCCCAGTCTTGGTGTTACCTTTATCCAAAAGCTGGCTTCCTTCAATGTCACAAAATGGCTGCAGCCGTTTTAGGTCACTTATAGACAGAATAACACACAAGCAACAAGAGATCGTATCCTCCTCGGTACCTCTGCTGTGAGAGGGGACTTTGCCAAAATACCCCCGGAGTAGACTTGTCTTACATCTCAGTGGCCAGAACTGTGTCACAAGCCAGAATCTCAATCCATCTTTTCATAGCTTTGGGGAATGGGGTCACTGTGACTGCCTTAGGCTAATTAAGTGCTACTCCCTAGGGAGGGGAAGCAGCTTTTCCAGAAGTAGGTGGTCTGTGATGAAGAGGTGACCTGGAGTAAACACGGTTCTTCTTGGAGGGATAAGGAATTGAGGGAGGGCAGAGAAATGGAAATAGATGTTGGATAACAGCTAACAGTGTTAGCTTTGAATCAAGACTAATGCGTGGGTGTATGTGCTAAGTCTCTTCAGCTGAGTCTGATTCTTTGTGACTCAAGGACTGTAGACCACCAGACTCTTCTGTCCATGGGATTCTCTAGGCAACAATAGTGGAGTTGGCTGTCATGCCCTCTTCTAGGGGATCTTCTTGACCCAGGTATCTAGACCTGGATCCTTTTCTGTTGGGCCACCAGAAAGCCCCAAGACTTATATGGCATAAGAAAAAAAAGTTGATATAAAAATGCACATCTCCTAATATGTGGACATAAAGTTTCCTTCTGGAAGTTCCTCTATGAGGATATAGAAGATCTAGTAGTAAAATGACGAACAAGTACATAACTACTTCAAGTTTCAACCAGGTGATATGAGAAGGACATTATCAAAGTGGGAGAGACTCACCATACACAAACTGCCCTCAGGTCCCAGAATAGTTCCCATGATGCAGCGAGATTCTTCTTTCCCTCCATCAACATCATTCCGTTGTCAGTTGTGTGTCACAGCTCATACCCAAATCTGGAAATAAAAATGAACAAAACAGGTTTCCTTTACGAGACGAGCATATAATCTACAACTACATAAGTAACTATAACGTGTGTGTTTTTCGATTCAGGATGAGTATACAAGAGGCACAGTCTAGTCCCAAATTAGCAATGGTCAGTCTTATTTGGGGATAGGAAGAATTTTCATATAGGAATGTGATCTGTGAACTGGACCTAGAAAAGTGACTCGTTACTTCCAAGATGGAAAGGAAGTGGGAAGGGCATTCCAAAAACAGGAAACACTTTAGCTAGAGGTGTACAGTACACATGTGAATTCTGCCCCTGTGAAATACCAACTAGGTTCAAATGGCTAAAGAATGGAGTTGAGGAAGGAGTGGAATTGGGGGTGAGCCTGAAGATTTTGACAGGAACCAGATGAGAGAGGGCCTTTTTTCTCCACATGTACATAAATTGAGGTTTGGGGTAATAAGTGACACTGAAGACTTTGCCATGTGTATGGGCATTTTAAATATTGGCGGCTGAGTCCAGAGAAGATTGGGGTGAGAGCAAGCCCAGCAACAGGCCTTTCAGTTTAGTAGCTACTTCAACAGTTCAGGCAAAAGCATGAGCTTGCTTGAGCCAAGGCAACAACTGACAGTCTGGAGAAGAGGGAAGAATACAACACTTGATAAAATTCAGTGACAACGTGGATGTGGAAAAAGAAACAGAAAAGCCCCGGATAATTGGATAGGTGAAAATATGATTAATCAGGACAGAGAAGACAGGAGGAGAAGTTAAAGGGTAGGATGGACAACTCATCCGGTTTGCCTAGGACTCTCTCTGTTCTAGCACAAAAAGATCTACATTCTACATAACCACTCAGTCCCAGGCAAACCAGGATAATTGGTTATCACATAAGGAAAAGCACATTTTAAGGAAAGTATGATATGTTCAATTTGGAAGATAATTCCAAATCTAGTGGGCAGCAGAACATGCAATTTGCATCTACTTAACTCCCAAACAGCTGGCCAGGTCAGTGAAAATTCAACCTTGCTAACTAGGTCCCCACTCAAAAGATGGTTTTCCAACAATTTCCACATTACACTCCATCCTGTAGATACCACCATCCAGCTTTCCCACAGTTAAGGTAAGAGCTGTACAATTGGGTAGTTTTCCCAGGAGGGTTGGTGAGCTACAATGCAAAAGGATGACTGATGGACACCTTAGAGTCACTTGAGCAAATCACTTTTAAAAATGTCTTAAAAGAAATATATCCTATTGTAACCCATGGTCATTTGTCTCAATGGGGGCTACCCATCTGCTTTTACTGCCTACAAAGTTATTATTCATCAAAAAACAGAGTATTCATTCTTGCCTTCATGGAAGTCTACAGCTTCCATGTCCTATTTATCTTCATATCACAGAGATATCCATGTATGGTACATACACAAGTACTCAATAATTTGTGGCAAAAATGAATTATTTTGAGCCTATAGATGTATATATTACACTCATTACACACACACACATATATAATCAAAACAGCTATGAACTCTAAATTCCTTTACCTTTTTAAACAAATAAGCATTTGAAAACCATTTACAAAGACGTTTTAGATTTATACAGCAAAGTTGAAGAATCTAAACATCCAGTTTTATTTAGTAAAAGCATAGAAACATCATAGCAAGAAGAAGGTTCCATTGGATACATTTATTTATTCCTGAGACCAATATTGTCCCACCAATAGCAGGCTCTACAAACTGACCCAGTGCTCCAAGAGTCCCCAAATGCCTTATTTAAAACAATGGAGCAGACATTTAGGATGATGTTCAACTCTTAACTTGGCAATTCCCACTACTGATTTAAACCAGACCTTTAGTGTTATTTTAACATAGGTTTTGGATTTAATTATCTTAAATGTCTAAAAGAATGCATACAATTCCCAAACTGTTTATCTCTTTTATGGTAAAATCTCTTTCCCTATCCCTAGAAATCTGTTTTAATTATTTAATCAGTTTGGCTGAAACTCACAAAGCATTAAATTGTTAGTTGTTACTTAACATTCCTTATAAATTGCATTTATTAATTTCTGGATAGAGACTTGTCCATTGCTACAGTAATTTAAATTAGTACCACATGGTTACAGATCGCTGCTGAATGATGATTAAATCTTTGGGGCAAATTCAGTCTTTTCAGATATTTAAATGGCACTAGAGATAAGCTAACCAAATTTGGGTCCAAGAAGTTACAATTTATCAAAAATGTAATAAACCATGGCCAGAATATTCATCGTAAGCAGCACATAATGTGGTCCATGAAATGACATTTTAGCATCTCTCTCACTGTGGTCACAGGGAAGTGCTGACGGTGCAGACAGAGCAATGCTCCATTGATATTTAACAGTTCCCATCTTCAAGGTACTTTGCAATATTGTGGCTTTTTATACACTCAAGTCCCCCCTGATACTCTATCAGTCATTTTGTGATTCAACACGGTGACACATGCCTTTCTTGGTGCTTTAATTTCACAGGTGCAAACAATCAACATAGCACAGACCCCTTTGGAATCTTAGCAACAGAAGGAGGAAACTGTAGGACTCTGGTGGCCTTTCAGAATGACAAATGGCTAGGGGAAAGAGCTCTGTAGGGACTGACTCTACACTACTTGGGTGCAGAAAATGAAGGGGAGGCTCTGAAACAATTGAGGGATCTCTCCCGGGTCACAAAGGTGGCGATAAACTCTAGAACTTGGCTTCTTTACTTTNGGAAAGAGCTCTGTAGGGACAGACTCTACACTACTCGGGTGCAGAAAATGAAGGGGAGGCTCTGAAACAATTGAGGGATCTCTCCCGGGTCACAAAGGTGGCGATAAACTCTAGAACTTGGCTTCTTTACTTTCAATCCAAAACTGTTTCTTCAATACCTATTACTACCACTGAGTCAAGGCAATGGGTATGAACCTAGATCTTAAAATCTGTTCAGTGATCATTTCTTCCCAGGAAACCAACTAGGGGCATCAAGTGATAAAAAAAGGAATCATACCATTGCCTCAAGATACTTAAAAAATAAGAGTAATAATAAAAAGAGGGTGAAAGGCAAGGGATAGAAGAGGCTATAAGTGTCTCCTACTGGAAAGACGGACTGAAACATTCAGGTAAAATAACAAAATCAACTCATAAAATAATAGATTCATCTTCCTGCAGCTAAAGATAAATATTAAATAATCCTAGGTGCTGCTGGACGAAAATTAATTTCTGTAAGGCAAATAGTGTAGTACGTATATGTGTTTCAATTTCTGTTTGGCAGGGTGCCTATTTTGAGCATCCTGTACAGACCTTTGAAGTACTGGGGCTGCTCTGATAACGCAGATGCTTAAACAAGAATTGCTTCCTCAGGGCTCCCAAGCACTGTAAAAAGTCTGTTTTGGATAGTCAGTCTCCCAACTAATTCCAGGTATTCAGTCTAAAAACACAACATTTTTTAATGCATTAATGATACACCGCGGCCCTTCTGAATTGAATTGTGCCAGAAGATGGGAGTGACATTGACTTATTAGAGGAGGCACAAAGTGCTGAACCACTGCAATTTGTGTTCCCCAAATTACAGTCAGGTGCAGTCGCCCGCATGGGGCAGGTGGAAACAGGATACAGTGAGAAAAGGAGTGCTTCAGAGACAGCCCTCTAATGATTAATTTACAATAGAAAGAAGGAGAAAGGGCAAATAGTACCTTGTATTCTAAATCATGAAACTATTATAGACATCCAGGCTGTCTGCTCTTAGACCATCTGAGAGCTAAGTCTTTTTATCTTACAGCCTTGGTTGTTTTAACTGGGCTTACTTCATATTGGCAATATTGGCATTTGACAAATCACATAAAATGTCCCTGGGAAGCCAAACCCACTCAGGACCACTTCCGTAGAAACTTTCAGAAACGTGAAAATAAAACAGTAACTACAATCTGCAATCTCAAATTTTTTTTTTTAGAAGTTGCCTAAAAGCCATGAGCATTTTTTAAAAAATCATGAATATTTTTCCCTGGAAGGATCTTCTGCTAGGAGCATAGAGGTTAGGGGAAGAGGTACTCTAGGCCAAGCTAACACCATGAGGCATGGTAAGTTCTTGGTGCTCAGGGAGCAAAGAAAGTCACTGGGGAACCAATGAATGGAGTCACCCTCACTTCCAAGTCTTCTCAAGTTCTTTCTACAGAAGGTTGTAGCAGGACACCGAGTCTCTAAATGGAACCAAAGAGTGAGATCCCTCACTCTGAGATTTTACCAACACTCCATGCCTCCTTCCAGAAGGGACATGCAATCCAGCATACTGACCAAATTCTAACTTGCCTCACTGCATTCTGTCTCCTCTGAATACCTCCTGTAACTTCATCTGGTCTTCATTCCATGTTATATAAACCAATATGAGCTGTTGGAAAATTGCCCTTGAGGTGGCTGTACTTCAGTACTGGGCAACATGACTCATGAATATTTTTAACAGTCAAGGCCATATGTTCCCCTCCTCTACGGAGCAGGGAGCCAAACGGAGCTTCTTAAATAACACACAGTGTGGCAGCTACTGCCAGGCACGACAGGAAGCAGCTTACAGTTGGATCTGTTCCCACAGCCAGAGATGGGAAAGGTCTCTGACTTGAAGACAGAATGCTAGCTGACATGAAGCTAAGAAAATATCAGGAGAATAAAGGGTCTATTTTTGTGTTCTGTTTTCATCTTTGTTTCTACGCTTGATTGATTTTACAAATCAGTTACGGGACATGCTCCTTACAGGTCAGACTTCAAGTTAACCGAAGCCCTCTTCTTCCCCTCCACTCTCTCCCACCACACTGTTAGGATTCCAGGGTACCCAGGAAGTGATGTTCACAAACCCACCAACACCCGGAACTCCAGTCACAGGGAGGGAAACTTTATTTTCTTCAGGATATGACAAGGTTTCAAAATTAAAGACACTCCTGGGCTGGGGAAAGTGGAAGGACTTTTTGAAAAACAGCTTTTAGAGGGGATAAGGCTTTGTATCCAGGGAGAAGAATGGAAGAGATGAGAATAAAAGAAGCTTAGTTTCTTGAAAGAGGATGAAGGCTGAGAGGGACCAACAGGAAAAAAGGGGAAGGGTGGCAGTGGGGGAAACTGGGGATTACCTGAGATTTATTTTATTCTCGACAGGCCCAGATTTTTACTTTCTAATGAAGAGTTTTGTAACTGTTTTGATTTTGAACAGTGATCTACTTAAAATTGTCTGGCTTGAGTTGATTAATTAAACTTATCTTGCAACCTTTCTGGGAAAGTTTGGTTGGTTTAGTTGCTAAGTCTTGTCCACCTCTTGCGACTTCATGGACTGTAGCCTGCCAGGCTCCTCTATCCATGGGATTTCCCAAGCAAGAATACTGGAGCAGGTTGCTATTTCTTTCTCCAGGGGATATTCCAGGGATCAAACTCGTGTCTCCTGCATCGGAGGCAGATTCTTTACTGACTGAGCCCAGCATTACCTGGCACTGTGTTAGGCACGAGGGATCTGGCTTTGATCAGGACTGACAGGGTCCTTGCCCCAGCAGATCTTCCGTCACTATACTAACATTTGCTGAGCAATAAACCAGCTGTGTGGGCTTAGGGAGGGTACCCAAGAGGGAGTAAGAGCTAAGGTGAGACTTTCGTAACATAGAGAAACAACTCTGACCATGTTTATGAGTCTCATCTCACCATTTGAAAAATCAGGACTCTTCCCTCTGCTGCTTGCTTACTGCACCAGGAGGCAACTCAGAGAACCTGGTTACACCCGCGTGGATAAGCAAGAGCTTGCTGGAGGGAAGAAAATGGAGTGTGTCACCAGTCCTGGGAGGCTAAGAAGATACCAGTTGGGGGATTCAACCTTGATCCTGAGTTTATAAAATGACACAGGGAAAATACACACCTGTGCTTTCTGGCCTCAAACTTCTGTGGCTTCCCTGTCCCTCAACTACCCTCGCAGATTAAATGCCCTCAAAGTAAGTAGATGTGAGTGGCAGTTAATAAGTCTGATCTTCTCTGGTCCCTCGTGGAATCTGGCTTTATGCTCACTCTGTGCCTTGCTCTATTTGGGGCCCTAGTTGTATTAGCACATCACCATGAGCATCACTTGAGTACAAAACAAGGTCGAGAGTGAAAGAACTTCAAAAACAGCTGCCACCAAACTCTTTATCTGACACTTTGGAGTAAAACAACTGCCCAGCTCTACATAAGTGGGTAAGCTTACCATAAAACATGCTGGGAAGGGCAGGAGATTCCTCTGACCTCATGTCTTTGGTAAAAGTTATTACCTTTTACTATCTTTGACCATCTTCCCATGATGCAGAACACTGTGAAATGTAAAAAATGCAATCATTTGAGTGCTTAGACAATCTTACAACAAATATCTGTATGTTTATAAAAAGAAAATGAATATGTGTTATCATGTAGAAAATATTGGGGGAAGAATTGTTCTCCTTTTGCTTAGATAGGTGGCTGTCTTGTTATACATGGGTTTAATTATTTTCACCATTTGCTTTTATATGCACTTTCACTCCTGTGGTGGCAGGGTTTATTATTATTATTATTATTAATCCCAGGAAAAAGGAAAAGATTCAATACAGAAAAAAGACAAATGCAATAAAATCTGGTATAATAATGTGTTCAGTGGGAACCGTGGTCATTGCAGAGTAGGGCTGCACACCTACTCATTCTTTTGTGACGATCATGTTTTTACTATTTCAAATTTAATACTTTTTCTAATATATTATATGTTACCTCCCATGTATTTAAGCTGTACTTAAAAGCATGCTAAGAACTGGTAATTCTTTAATGGTTGTTCACTTACAAGCGATTGTGGGTCATTACACAATCATTTAAAGGGCATTAATGAGAACCATTTAATGGTTTTAGTAGAATATCATTGTAAGGGACAGGGGAAAAGTTACTGGCTGTAAATTTTTATGACCATTTCTTACAAAACGTATTACTTTAAAGATTTATGTATGTAACAATGAGTACAATAAAAGCCATGCTAAAAATAATTTGAAATCAAAGTACTGCATAGAGATAAGTCTTTGCTGTGCTGCAACTGGGTGGGCCCATTTTTAAAATCTTCCTTTTCTCCTTTTCCCCCTTCCTTCCTTCCTCCCTTCTTCCCCTCCTCCTTCCCCCTCTCACCTTCTTCCTCCCTCCTCCTTCCGCCCCTCCCTCCCTTTCACCCTCCCTCCCTTTCTTTTCTGCCTTCTTCCCTGCTTCCCACCCCTCATCACCACTTGCATTTTCTTTCTTAAAAGACATTTTTAGTACCATTAAAGATTTTCTGTTAAAGAAAACTATTAGAGATCAAATTCTTAACTAATATGTCTTTTAGTCAGTGGGGATGGAGAACAGAGGAGTATAAATAAAACAGAACAGCACGGTACAAAAATGCCCAAAATGTCATGAATCTATGAATCTTTGTTTACAGACCTTTCCCCCATATATCACTATTTTAAACTATTTCCTTATATATATATATATCATAGGCCTAAAATAGAAAACCCAATACTTTCTAGGACATCACTCCCTAAGGTAGGACAGGTGACTAAAATGGGAGAGGACTAATCCTGCTAGTACACCCACAGAGACCTGTAAAATGTACAAAAAGGGGCCTCACACGTACCCAGAGGAGACCCAGCATCTTGCTCCAAGCAGCCCACCTCTTGAAAAAGAAATGGGTATTTGAGATGCTCACTCTACTAAGGGAGTAACCTTTATTAAAGTGCTTTAATAACACAACAGTCATCGTATTATGCCTGGTTTTGTCCACTTGTGATTCTCATGGAATACATAATGAATAAGACAATGCTCCTTTCCCAGGATTCTTGCATAAGCAGGAGGATATTTCTAATTAAAAAGGCAGAGTTAGCGAGCGCGGTGCACAAAATGAACAGAACCATATCTCTAGAAATGCCGAGATTTTACTGTTTGCATTAAGTAACGCTTGTATTTCTCTCTGAATCCAGCCCAATACCCATTACCAATAAGATGAAGATTTAAGATAACTTGGTCAAAAGATGGTGAATTACAACTTTTAATTAAAATGTAGAAAATGGTTGCTTTAAAATAAACATGATAATACTTTCATGATCATTAATTTTTTATGGAGAGAACAACAAAAGCAACCTGAATATTTTAGAATGTGACATTATAAAGTCAGGCAGAGGGGATTTGTGGAAAGATATGCATGTCCCAGAGAGAAGACTGTATGGCTGCGGCTCTGCATTTCTAGTCCCCTTGGAAACCCCAGCCGGTTGCAACTGACACATTGGGATCCACAAGGATTTCTTTACTCGACCTGTTCAGGTAAAAACAAGTGACGACGGGGATGATGAGAGGGTAAGGCAAAAACTGGGATTTACACAGTATACTTACTCCAAAGAGCAATTCAGTGAATGATGACGGGAGAGGTAGAGCTGATTTCCCTGCTTAACCTGTATGTGCTATGCTGTGCTTATTTGCTCAGTCA
>SJYW01001883.1:36342-52066 GCA_006410735.1 Raphicerus campestris | reverse complement strand
GTCCCACCCCTCATCACCACTTGCATTTTCTTTCTTAAAAGACATTTTTAGTACCATTAAAGATTTTCTGTTAAAGAAAACTATTAGAGATCAAATTCTTAACTAATATGTCTTTTAGTTAGTGGGGATGGAGAACAGAGGAGTATAAATAAAACAGAACAGCACGGTACAAAAATGCCCAAAATGTCATGAATCTATGAATCTTTGTTTACAGACCTTTCCCCCATATATCACTATTTTAAACTATTTCCTTATATATATATATATCATAGGCCTAAAATAGAAAACCCAATACTTTCTAGGACATCACTCCCTAAGGTAGGACAGGTGACTAAAATGGGAGAGGACTAATCCTGCTAGTACACCCACAGAGACCTGTAAAATGTACAAAAAGGGGCCTCACACGTACCCAGAGGAGACCCAGCATCTTGCTCCAAGCAGCCCACCTCTTGAAAAAGAAATGGGTATTTGAGATGCTCACTCTACTAAGGGAGTAACCTTTATTAAAGTGCTTTAATAACACAACAGTCATCGTATTATGCCTGGTTTTGTCCACTTGTGATTCTCATGGAATACATAATGAATAAGACAATGCTCCTTTCCCAGGATTCTTGCATAAGCAGGAGGATATTTCTAATTAAAAAGGCAGAGTTAGCGAGCGCGGTGCACAAAATGAACAGAACCATATCTCTAGAAATGCCGAGATTTTACTGTTTGCATTAAGTAACGCTTGTATTTCTCTCTGAATCCAGCCCAATACCCATTACCAATAAGATGAAGATTTAAGATAACTTGGTCAAAAGATGGTGAATTACAACTTTTAATTAAAATGTAGAAAATGGTTGCTTTAAAATAAACATGATAATACTTTCATGATCATTAATTTTTTATGGAGAGAACAACAAAAGCAACCTGAATATTTTAGAATGTGACATTATAAAGTCAGGCAGAGGGGATTTGTGGAAAGATATGCATGTCCCAGAGAGAAGACTGTATGGCTGCGGCTCTGCATTTCTAGTCCCCTTGGAAACCCCAGCCGGTTGCAACTGACACATTGGGATCCACAAGGATTTCTTTACTCGACCTGTTCAGGTAAAAACAAGTGACGACGGGGATGATGAGAGGGTAAGGCAAAAACTGGGGTTTACACAGTATACTTACTCCAAAGAGCAATTCAGTGAATGATGACGGGAGAGGTAGAGCTGATTTCCCTGCTTAACCTGTATGTGCTATGCTGTGCTTATTTGCTCAGTCATGTTCTATCTGCTCTTTGCGACCCCATGGAATGTAGCCCCTCCAGGTTCCTCTGTCCGTGGAGATTTTCCAGGCAAGAATACCAGAGTGGGTAGCCTGTCTCTTCTCCAGGGGATCTTCCTGACCTAGGAATAGAACCAGGGTCTCTTGCACTGCAGGCAGATTCTTTACCAGCTGAGCTACCAGGGAAGCCCATGAAACCTATATATATTGATTAAAAAAAAAAAAACTTTTAAAGATAAATTTAATGTAGAGTTGAAATGTCACTGGTGCCACAGACCAGACTGAAGGAAGAAATATGATTGAAAGACTGGAGATTTTGTGGTATGCTCCCTTTACCATGTAAGTCATACTGATACTACCCCAGCTTCACACCTCCTTCTGATACTATCTCCAATTCTTCCCCTAAAGAAATGTTCTATTACCATTAGGTCTTTGCCTGTGAGTGCAGCCTTCCCTCCATCACATTATTCATGCTGATTTCTGCCAAGAATCACTCTGATTTCTCTCTGCGCATGTTTTCTGTCTTGAGCCATTTAAGTCCACCTCCTCCATGAAGCCTTCCCTGACTACTTTAGCCTAAGGTCTGGCTTCAAATATCTAAATCTACCACCAAATGCTTAGGCTAACTATAGTGAGAGTCATAGGGAAGACAGGGCTTATTTACCCTCTGGCAGGACAGGCATTCTTTTGGATCAGTTGCTTTCTTTGTCTGTAAAATAAGGAAATATTTGTGTCTGCCTTAGTAGGCTATTGTGACAATTACATGAAAAATGCATTAAAAATCTATAATAAAATAGTCTTCATAAATGTTTCTTCTTCTTTCTCTCTTTCAAATTCAGAAAATTAGTGGCTAAGGCATTCAGATATAGTAACTTGTTATAGTGACTTGTTTTATTTACTGTCTTATATCTTTCAATTCTTTCTGTTTTGTGGGCTGTCATTCTCTATCACCTTGTTCCATTAGTCTGTGATCCCTCCAAGAACGGGACCTTTATTTATGTATCACCATGTTTTCTGCCTCATTTGGTACAGTTCAATATACAAGGTTAGGGTCAATAAATAGTTATTGGAAGAGTGGATATTAGTAAGTTTCTTTAATGTCTGGAATTTCCATAAAAATGAAAGCCCCAAATTGGCAACACTCTATTCCATCTTCACACCCCCTGGTTCACTGTATATGACTGAATTTACACACAATGGAGATAGAGCATCACATCTGATTTCATGTTGTGATTTCATCTCATTTCACCAGAGCTGGACAGCTCCCTACAGTAATAGGTGGTACTAACGAAGTACAATCATGCATTTAAGCCTGAAGTGGGTATATTTATTTTACACACAGAACTTTTCCATGCATAGGGAATATATCTTTATAGGCAAGTGTTTAAAAATAAAGAATACTACTGGCCTCAAGATGGTCTTGGGAAATGAGTAGTGAGGGGCAACACAAACAAGGAAAAAAATTAAAATTAAATCTTAGATGCTACTGATGGAAAGATGGCCTTGTGGTCTTGGAAATCAAAGGACAATACATTTTAGCACTTAGCATTTAATTGATAAACCGCTTGCATTGATGAAATGGGGTGTAGTCCACAAAGGGAGCTGAGCAGAGCTGTTATAAGTTCGACCTCCAGGTGTCAGATGGCTTGACTGCTCCGTGACCCAGGCAAGTTACATGGCCACCCTCTGCCTCCATTTCCCAACTGGTAGAACTGAGAGGAGAATTAGAGTTCCTGCTTCAGGGTGCCGTCTCCAGGCCCAAAGAGGGAACCCATGGAAAGCCCTTGCGGCAGGGCTGGGTGGAGAGTGAGGGCCAGGCAAGGATTAGGTGGGAGGCTTCAGGATCTGCAATACTCAAGAGGGATTCTGTAGTTGTGCTCATTCTTCTATTCGACTCTCCTGCTTCACAAGGAGCAGACCCCACACAGCACGGAGAGGAATCCTGAATCTCACAACAGGGGCATTTCTCCCTCTTGGTAGTGGAGTAACAGAAGAGCCACAGAAGAAGCACCCCAAGTCCTTCCCACAATCACTCTTACACTTGTAAAAGCCAATCAGCATATGTGCGTGTCTCGTTTCCAAGACGCCCTGTGTTCTGAGACTCTCAGAGCCTATGCCCTTAGGGGCGCATCTGGATTTAGAAAGTACTCAACTAAAAGCAAAACAAGAGATGTGAAATAAACACCCTTCCCAAAGGGTGAGGAAACTTAATGAGATCCAGCAGAAAAGGGGGCCACTGAAATATTAGATAGCTTCATTCCAGAGATCAGCACAAAGCAAGAGCTGTTAAATGCATTATGATTTTGAAATGAATGATTTCTAACAAATTTGGGCTCTTGAATCAAGAGGAAATGTTGGGGGTGCCTTCAGACATTATACATCTGACTAACAATGGGGAAAGTAACGATCTTGTGAGTTATACTAGAAGGCTGCTACAGCCTTTAAAGAAATGCAGTATTATGTGTCATCTGATTTTGATGCGATTTCTAGAAAGAGAAAGGTAAATTAAAAATAGAGAATCCATTTTAACGCATGTTTACTCTCGCCTTTGTCTGGCATCCAAAAACGACAGTGTGTTCCTCTCATTCACTGTGGCAGCATTATTTTTACATAAAGTTTGAGACCGCATGCACTGCCGAGGCCCCCTTCAAAGAAGGTAAGCCCACGCTTCCCATCTATCACATACCCTTCGGACTTTTCTTACTTAAGGGCTTGTCATTCCAGTCGGGGGGAAAGCTACCAAATACCAGCCACGTGGAGCTTTATTCCTTCATGCTGTTTGTGATAAACTTCAGGGGACATATTTAACATTCAACAAAAAATGAAATTTCTGGGGCCACCCCAGCAGGAGGATAATATCACTGCTCTTAAAGCAGCACTGTGCTTTAAGATACTGCCAAACAGTCCAGGCATAGGATGGGCCAATATCTCTCACTCCTGCAGGGATGGGGAACTCTGTAAACGTCTCAAGCACTTGGTGTTAATCTACAGCACACTTCCATGCTATTGTCATTATTATTTGTTGTTGTTAAGTTAATCATTGCTCTTTGTCTTCTTAGGAACAATTTCCTCTGGGAAGACAGAACCACTCACCTTCTGGCCGGGCAGTCATTCTTTTGAATCACAGGGTATCGTTTTTTGCCAGCTTTTCCTAGTTGCTAAATTGCTGAGAAAACCGTGGGAGTGTGGGCTTCGTGCCTGGAGAAGGCACAGCTGGGGATCAGCTCTGGGTGCTTGCCTCCCCCTATCTTCCCCTGTCCCTTTGGCTTCGGTCCCTACAACCTGGAAGAAGAAGCAAAGTTGCCAGAACTCAGCTTTGTTCTCAAATTCACTTCAACCATCACTTCCGAGGACCTAATAGGACCCAAGTCTGTACTTGGGACAGCTGGAGATAAGAGAGTCCAAGTTTTAGAACAAAGTTATGGCTGAGATGCGTTAAACTCACTCTCTCTCTCTCTCTCACACACACACACACACACACACACACACACCACACACACACACACACCCCATCAGACCATTAAGAGCATGGGGTAAAAATGTCCTCAAACTCTCCTGTCCTTAGATGTGGGTTGGAACATCCNCTCTCTCTCACACACACACACACACACACACACACACACACACACCATCAGACCATTAAGAGCATGGGGTAAAAATGTCCTCAAATTCTCCTGTCCTTAGATGTGGGTTGGAACATCCCTAGCAAAGCCCTAGGGAAAACACATTTGCTGGGACATTAACCAAGATATTCGGAGATCTTTCGTTTCTGCTGGAAGTAGGAGAGCAGAGACAATGTTAATTGTAAGAAAATGAGCAAAGAAGCGGGTTTTCACTTTCATGCTCTAACAGGGCCAGAGAGGGAGATTACAAGGGAAGTACAAACGCACATGCAGGAGGCTGTCTCCGGCCTCCCTAGGGAGGAGATGAGCATCGCAGGATTTGCTGCAGAGGCCCACAGCCAGCACGATCTATTAAATAGCTCAAGTTAGTCAATGTGGAAGAAATTTTTAGACACACATGCCCAACCATATGTGCATGGCCAAGATTTAAAATAGAAAAGTGAGAGACTGTTGGATGACTGAGGATTTTTCCCTTGCCAGGAAGTTCTCCTTAAGGATTTCATAGCTTGCAAAAGAGAACTGCTTGCCAGACAAGCCAAGAAAAAGACACAGAAGATTGGGACCTGCTTCCTTAATGATGAAATGTCACACCGCTATGTAAATCAACTCAAAGAAAAGAGGCAGGCGTGATTAAGATGGCTTTACAGAAACAAGAGTGGTTTCTCAACATCTCCTCCCTAAACTGCTGTAATTTCCCACACCTCAGGGCTGAGCAAACACACACAGTGGGGCCTTTTGAGCAATTGTACCGGCAGTAAGGGGACCCCTTGGTCACAGAATATCTACGTCGCGAGGAAAAATTACCTTGCTTGGCCCCAGTTCATGACGGGCGAATTCTTTCTTTGTCAAGCCCGTGGAAGATTAAAGAGCACCTCTGCTCTTTCACTGTGCATGTGCGTGTGTATTTCATGTATGTGGAATGTGCTGATGAAAAAAATAAGACGGATCCCATTAGTCACAATAGAACCAGCTTTATTCATTTTCAATCACACCAAGTAGATGTTTCTAACTCCCTTTTTATTAACGAACATCCATCTTAACAAGCCTGTGCCTCAGTTCCTCTCTGTGCCTCCCTCCAGCCTCTCTTTTCCTTCCCTTCCTCTGGGCCCCTAGGAAGGAATACAGATAGCACACAGCCTTCCACAGCATTGTGTAAGAAACATTGATAGGGTCTGCGAAGGCCAATGTTTTGCTATGTCATCTCTCCATACCTACGGTTGAAAAGAGTCTGGTCATTTCTGAGGCCAGGGTAGTTGGCTAGTCTTATACACCTTCGGAGCTTTGATACTGCAGGGCTCTGACTCTTGAGTCATTTACTATAATTTATGTTTTTCAGAAGAACTGCAATCACATCTTCTAGAAGTTCCATATCCCAGAAAGCTTCCTCCTAAATTGTACCATCAATTTTCAATTCACTTAGATTCCTATAATTTTATGACTAGAGGGGATTTTAGAACTGATTTAATCAAATTCTGTCATTGCACAGAAAAGAAAGGTGAGGCCCTGAAATGTTAAGTGAGTTGTTAGAGTGCAAAGCTACTCGGTAGGTAAGTCAGTATGAGTTTTGCAGTCCTTCTGGTCTAATTTCCTTAATACTACATGGAACTTCAGTATCATTCTATAATTAACTCTTCTATGTTCCTAGGAATCATATGGATCTCCAAACCAAAAATTAATCTGTTTAAATTTTAGCATATTAAAGCAAGGGTGATTTTCAATGACCTCAGGAAAAAAAAAAATNCCTGCTTCCTTAATGATGAAATGTCACACCGCTATGTAAATCAACTCAAAGAAAAGAGGCAGGCGTGATTAAGATGGCTTTACAGAAACAAGAGTGGTTTCTCAACATCTCCTCCCTAAACTGCTGTAATTTCCCACACCTCAGGGCTGAGCAAACACACACAGTGGGGCCTTTTGAGCAATTGTACCGGCAGTAAGGGGACCCCTTGGTCACAGAATATCTACGTCGCGAGGAAAAATTACCTTGCTTGGCCCCAGTTCATGACGGGCGAATTCTTTCTTTGTCAAGCCCGTGGAAGATTAAAGAGCACCTCTGCTCTTTCACTGTGCATGTGCGTGTGTATTTCATGTATGTGGAATGTGCTGATGAAAAAAATAAGACGGATCCCATTAGTCACAATAGAACCAGCTTTATTCATTTTCAATCACACCAAGTAGATGTTTCTAACTCCCTTTTTATTAACGAACATCCATCTTAACAAGCCTGTGCCTCAGTTCCTCTCTGTGCCTCCCTCCAGCCTCTCTTTTCCTTCCCTTCCTCTGGGCCCCTAGGAAGGAACGCAGATAGCACACAGCCTTCCACAGCATTGTGTAAGAAACATTGATAGGGTCTGCGAAGGCCAATGTTTTGCTATGTCATCTCTCCATACCTACGGTTGAAAAGAGTCTGGTCATTTCTGAGGCCAGGGTAGTTGGCTAGTCTTATACACCTTCGGAGCTTTGATACTGCAGGGCTCTGACTCTTGAGTCATTTACTATAATTTATGTTTTTCAGAAGAACTGCAATCACATCTTCTAGAAGTTCCATATCCCAGAAAGCTTCCTCCTAAATTGTACCATCAATTTTCAATTCACTTAGATTCCTATAATTTTATGACTAGAGGGGATTTTAGAACTGATTTAATCAAATTCTGTCATTGCACAGAAAAGAAAGGTGAGGCCCTGAAATGTTAAGTGAGTTGTTAGAGTGCAAAGCTACTCGGTAGGTAAGTCAGTATGAGTTTTGCAGTCCTTCTGGTCTAATTTCCTTAATACTACATGGAACTTCAGTATCATTCTATAATTAACTCTTCTATGTTCCTAGGAATCATATGGATCTCCAAACCAAAAATTAATCTGTTTAAATTTTAGCATATTAAAGCAAGGGTGATTTTCAATGACCTCAGGAAAAAAAAAAATCTTCTTACCAGAAAAAAGAAGTGAAGATGCTAAACTGCTAATGAAAAAAATCAAAACATTACCATCTGTAAACAGATAGATGTGGGAATCTGTTCAAGAGGGAGGGGACATATGTATACCTGTGGCTAATTCATGTTGCTATATAGCAGAGGCCAACATAATATTATAAAGCTAGTATCCTCCAATAAAGAAAAGAAAAGAATATAAAACCTGGATAGTTTCAACTGCATTAAATATCATAAACACATTACTAACTCATGCCAGAACAGTCCTATACTATGAAAAAAATATTAATCTGATGAAAGCCTAGTCCATGAACTACCTGGAGAATATCTGTCATCCATAAGTGTTTCTACACAGTAACAAGAATCACCTCCTCACAGGCAGTGATGCATCTGCCACACTCCTCCACTGGGATCCACCCAAATAATCACCGTATCTCCTATAGGAAGCATCAACCAAGTGTCAGGAACTTACAGTCTTCACTGACAGCCCAGCTCTAAAATGGACCTTACCCACCTTCCCAGAAAGAGAAGAGGATGACTTCAAGGAATACTATTGTGCTGAGTCACTTCAGTCGTGTCTGATTCTTTGCAACCTTATGGACGGTAACCCGCCAGACTCTGGAGTGAGTTGCCATTTCCTTCTCCAGGGGATCTTCCCCACCCAGGGATCAAAACCTGTGTCTCTGAGGTCTCCTGCACTGGCAGGTAGGTTCTTTACCACTAGCGCCACCTGGGAACCCCCTCAAGAAGTACTACTTATTAGAAGATGATGCCATGATATATCTAGGAAAACTCAGCCCATAGTCTTCTGATCATTCCATCAGTATTTCTAACCCAGGGGCTACATTTTGATCTCCATCTTTTTTGTCAACCTAATGACTCTTTCAGGGTGCATTTGGGGGAGGCTTCTAAACTCCTAACAATCCAGGGCTCTATCACTCTTGAGGAATCTCATAACTAAGCCAAGTCTGCCTTATACTCCATTTTTATTTATTTTTCCTTTCCCAAACAGTGCAAGGCAATGAAAGAAGTAGTGCAAGACAGGAAATTCAGAGACTTGGATTCCAGTTCTGACACCTTAAATAATAACTTGGCTTTGAGAGAGTCATTTGCTCTTTCTGAGCCTTGGCTTCCTCATCTGCAAAATGGAATCACTAAAGATGGGCTCAAATGTTTCTGGCAGCTGTAGTATTCTGGGAACTTCTTATAGCACAGAACTATGCCAGACAGAGCATGTCAGAGATGATGAAGTCCCTGGAAGATATGGCTCTAAATTCTCTTAGTACAGTGTCTAACAAATCTTGAACCCCCAACAAATAATCAGATGTCAAGGGAAAGAACTCCAGCTCTATTTATTGCCCTAGCAAGTTGCTGTGAAATACTAATGTCAAGTACTAGTTACCACTTGAATTACTGTATGTACTCAGGTAATTACTGCATGTAATTTACAAATATGCAATGCCATGTACACTGTAACAATAAGGGTAACAATACAGTTGATAACAAGCTAGGCTTACATAAGTTTATTTTCCTTAGAGTTTCAAAATGTTTCATAAACATTGGCTCATCTATTTTCTGAATACCAATAGTGCAAAGTACAGCTGGGGACAGAGAAAAGGAGGGAGGGAAGAATACATCCATACTTCCGAGATGCACAGTTCAAGCCCTGACAAAAGGCTTGATTTCCCCTGGGTGACACAAAACCAGAAACAGACCTGGGAACATGGACCCAGTTGTAGGGTATGCAGCCTGCTGCTCAAAACACAAGCCTACCCCAGCTCCACTCTCCACTTTACAGTATGAAGTTTATGACATGGCATTACCCAGGCACTTTAGAGTGTCAATTTCCTTTACAATTTTATAAAATATCATTTGGAAGGAGGAAGAAATTTATGTTCACGCACTAAGAGTGCTCCTGTCTGCCCACCCTCTTGGGATAAGAGTTGGTTTCACCTGAACAGAGTTGCAAATACACTGCGGCATATGCTCAGGGCTGAGAAAGCCATGGGGTTTGTTTTTAATTTAAAGAACGGTTCTGATTCAGATACACATTTTAAGAAGGCACTGTATAATACAAATCCACTGAATTCACTCAGACAAGTTATGCCATCCTAATACTGTCTAGAAACCAGATGTATAGTTACTGTTTTCTCTCTCTCTTTTTTCTCTTGCTGCACAAAATTAGTTCCTCCGATACCCAGATTCTAGAGGTTCATTGTCTTGCAAAATATTCAGGTGCCTCATGATGATCTATAATAATAAACCTCCAGTGCGATAGCAAAACACAAATAAAAATGTGAAAATATATATGCATGTATACATAAAATGAAATATAGATGCGATGTGAGAGTGAAATCACAAACACAAAGAAGAAATGAGGAGGGAGGCTGGAAGATAGCTTCCCTTCCCTTCTTGTGAACTGAAAAATAGAATGGATGCTCATTAAAGTCGTTTACCAGGACTCCAATTTGTCCTGTGATTAAGAGGTATTGGTTGGAGGAAATTGGTGAGGGAGATCAATATACTTGTCTTCATCCTTAATTCTTCTTTAACGTCTCAGGCACCACAGGGCAGCTGAGGCACAGAGGTAGAGTCAATCTTTATCCACCAGGGGGCTGCACACTGGTGGGGGTGGGGGGGAACCCTCCTACTCCCCCAAAACAAAGATGGTTTGGACCATAGCAGATACATTGGGTTGACAACCAGGTCGCTCTCTCCTGAAACTCCTGATTTTTCTTCAAGTGCTGTCATGGTTCTGGCCAATGAATGTGCCAGTGGTGAGACATGGAGGACAGAGCGGGTCCTGGAGAAAGTTAGTCCTTGATCTTAAAATGAAGTGATGGTGTAAAGCACCTGACTTTAAAGCAAACGACTTTAATCGGCACCCATTCTATTTTTCAGTTCATGTGATGGGAAGGGAAGCTATTTTTCACTGATGTCATTCCTCTACATCCTTATCTTTCTCTACAACTCACGCTAAGGGGATTTCGTCCATAAACCTCAGTGATAACACCATCGGAGGCTCATAGTAACAAGCTCCATCTTCCCCTCTCCAGGTCTCCTAGGTTCACCCTCTCTGGAAGTGGGTCTCAGCCTGGGTGATTTTGCCCTCGAAGGCACATATACGACGTCAGGAGACACTGCCTCTGTCACCACTAGGGGGAGGAGTACTACTGGCATCTAGTGGATAGCGGCCAGGGATGCTGCTGAACATCCTACAGTGCCCAGGACAGCCTCCCCTCCCCCACATCAAATAATTTACAAGCTTAAACATGGACAGTGCCAGCACCAAGAAGCCCTGGTCTACAGTGATGGGCACACCTTGCTGCTTCCACCTGAGCTCTCTGAGGTCTGGCTCCTTGACTCAAAAAGAACTCCTCTTGCTTCATGATGTGACTGCTGCAGAGAGCTAAGTATAAGGCCAGGCTCTCTGTCACATCTTCTCAAAAAGTGTTGAAAGTAGTTGATCCTGGAGACTTGGAAAAGACTGAGGAGGGTGCAAAGTTGATTTTTTGGTGGTGATTATAAGCCTTCTTCGCCTATACGTTTTAAATTATTTGTATGACTGAAGGCTAAGTGTTTGTTAAGAATCTGTCTCCTCTATTTCCTGGATACGGAGCCTACATTTCCCAGGCTCCTTTGCAGTTGGATGGCCGCGTGACTGACAGTGAAAGTGAAAGTAGCTCCGTGTGTCTGACTCTTTGCTACCCCATGGACTATGCAGTCCATGGCATTCTCTAGGGCAGAATACTGGAGCGGGTAGCCTTTCCCTTCTGCAGGGGATTTTTCCAACCCTAAGAAAATTTTTTCTTAGTCAAAAAAAGTGAGAGGAAGTAATAGAAGCATTTCTAAGTCTGGCTATAAAAATTTATCACGTGATCCTTTACCTTCTCTCTTTCCCTGACTCCTAGCTACACACCAAGTTTCTAGCAAAAGAATCCAAGGCCAGAGTGAAGGTGGATCCTGCAAATGGAAGGAGCCTTGATCCCTGATGGACCATATTGAAGACCACGTGTTAACCACCAAAACTTGTATTGGACTTTAAGTGAATCAGAAGTAAAATAAGCCACTGAGAGTTGTGGACTGTTATACCTAGTATCACTCAGCCTAAATTACTATAATATGCATGTACTGTTTTAATTTAAAAATTATAATTCAAATATAAATAATGAAAATTTATATATTTTTGGTAGAAAGCACATGGCTTTCACATGTCTGTTCTAGACTTTCTATAATGTCCCTGGAAGTTCTTTTTCTAAGGTTAACTGAACTGTATCATTTTCTGCCTTAAAGCATTTCAGTGGTTTCCTGCTGCACTTTCTGTATTTTAAGATTCTTATCATGATTCATACGGCCCTTTACAATTGAGTAAGAACACAGTGTTTGTGGATAACACTACAGGGGTGTGATGATGAAGGGAAGAACTTTGCATCCTATTACAGGAGCGTAGAGCCCAAGTACCCCTTTCCATACTACTAGCAGCTGGCATGTAGGCTCAACCAAACACACCTACTTTTTATTTTATATCTTAAGGAAACAGCCTTGAGAATAGGGCTGCAATGACACCAAATGTCCAAGACAGCAGTGTCAATGGCAGGTGTTCCATAGGGACTCATCTGTATTAACCAGCTGCCTAATCTCTTTTAGATCATTCCCATTTCTGAACTTGAACTTGGTTATTAAGTGAGCAATTATACATTTCTTTTCTGCTTTAGTTAACTAAAGAATTTATTGCTTATAGGCAAAACCCTTGAGTGACAGAATATCTGCCCTCACTCCAGGACCATAAGTTCTATGAGGGCAGGACTGTGTTTCCTTAAACATTATATCTCTGCTTTGCTACACAGTGTCCATGTCTGTGCTACAAGCTAAGTCGCTTCAGTCCTTGTGTCAGACTCTTTGCAACCCCATGGACGGTATAGCCTGCCAGGCTCCTCTGTCCATGGGATTCTCCAGGCAAGAATACTGGAGTAAGTTGCCATGCCCTCCTCTAGGCGATCTTCCCCACCTGGGGACTGAAACTCTGTCACTTATGTCTCCTGCATCGGCAGACAGGTTCTTTACCAATAGCGCCACCTGGGTACACAGTGCAGTTAACTAAATATTTTTGGATGAATGAATGAAAACTATCAGGCAAAATTTACACAAATCAGCATTGGTCCCCAAGGGACCATCCTTTCACTCTAAAATCAAGATTTAATAAAGTGGGAGGTTAGTGGTACAAAGAAGGTTGGGTTGAACTGGAGGGGAACTGACACCTGCATGATGCCAGAGAGAAATGTAAAGGGAGAAATGTACTAGGAGGAGGCAGTGCTGATTCAAGGCTGTGTGGAGGACTTTAGCTCTATTGCCTCCTGCTGGACAGGAAGAGTAGTACAATAACTACAACTCATTACACAGCTGGCAAGTATTTCTCCTCCCCAAGTTTTCTGTCCCATGATTGCTTCTGAAAATATGAAAACTGAATAACGGCAAGTCAGAAAACATAGGTTCCTATGCTGAACAGTGATCCCACCTCTTTAACTCAGCATCCTTGCTCCACCTGCTTTAACCACCTGGCAGACATTTCGAGAATCCAACAAACAGTGTATTTTATAACGCTCTGTGTATGGAAAGATCATTACATGCACAATTTGCCTTGGGAATAGCAACAAAATCCTTACAGGAACACTTCCATCTCTCAAGAAAGCAGCATGCCTTCCTAGAAGGTAGACTGCAAATCCAGTTTACTTTATAATAGGCCATTTTCTTCCATATGTAGAAATCAGCTGTTCTTGTTGGCACTGCTACCCAAGAGTGGAAATAAGTCATTCATGGAGCTATCACTAAGAGAAAGAAGTCTGTGCAAAATCAATGAGGAAAGGAATCCAAGTGAGGCCAGACAGGCTTTGTTCATGCTTTGGCATAGGGTGGAGCTGGAGTCAGGTTTTCCTGGAGAACTTCATGCTCCCTTACTTTCTTCATTCAGCACATACCCATGAATTTTCTAATGAGGCNGAGGCCAGACAGGCTTTGTTCATACTTTGGCATATGGTGGAGCTGGAGTCAGGTTTTCCTGGAGAACTTCATGCTCCCTTACTTTCTTCATTCAGCACATACCCATGAATTTTCTAATGAGGCAGAATAGCCACTGCAGACAGGAGCTACCTTTGATTTCAAGTTCTCATGGAAGACAACAGAGACTTTAGCCAGCATGGCAAACCCTGGCAATCCCATCATAGAAGGGGAGAGCAAGTACTAGGGATGATACTTCTTGGGGATGGAACAAGAGATCAGTCAGTCTATACTTTCCAAATTCCATCTCTGGGGAGGATTTTAAAGCTGCTGTTGCATCTACCAGCACATTAACTCTCCATCTGATGGCTCACGCCTCAATAGGATTTGTTAAACTCTGTCATTGAATATGAGCTTCCCAGGTGGCTCAGGGGTAAAGAATTAGCCTGCCAGTGCAGGATACACAGGAGACTAGAGTTCAGTCACTGGGTCGGGAAGATACCCTGGAGGAAGAAATAGCAACCCACTTCTGTATTCTTGCCTGGAGAATTCCATGGACAGAGGAGCCTGGTGGGCTACAGTCCATAGGGTCACAAAGAATCAGACATGACTGAACAAATGAGTATACATGCACACACACAACATGAACCTAAATTTTGACTCCCTTAAAATGTAAAAACCCCAGGGTAGAAAATAGTTTGTGCTTAAAAAAAAAAAAAAATTCACAGGAGATGACTCTGGGAAATCTAATTCTGGCTCTGTAACCAAAGCAACTTGGTTAAAAGTCATAAGCAGCCTGGAAGTCATTTTCTTCATTTGTAAAATAAGAGTGTTGGAATAGAATGGGGTAGATTTCCAAGACTTTCTAGCACTAGACTTCTTTCCTTTAATTCTATAATTTCTCAACCATTAATTCTTTATAAATGTTCAGTAGATAAAATGTGTGAGACTGGAAGTACCATTCTGCTGGGAGCTCAGGATAGGAACTACGAACAGCAGTGGACAAGTTAAGCTCAGCACTCAAGGTCCTTATTAAATCATGTTGCTGAAAACTCTGTCTTTTGATGAGTAAACAGAACTTCTGAAACTTCTGGAATTGCCTAATGAGGTTGATCTAACTTGAGGGACCTGAGCCACTTGGGTAACCTAAGTACCCACTGTTTGGGGTACTCTCACAGCAGCAGGTTCGCCACTAAGACTGAGAACTTGTCTTGTTTGCAGAGTGAGAAGGGATTGAAGGTAAATAAGGAGAGCTCAAGAGGACAAGTGGCAAGAGAGGGGAAGGCAGGCTGAGTCTCGTTCCCAGCTTGACCTAACGTGGGCTCTGGCTGACACTTAAGCAAATGGTGGATAGAATCCTGGACACTGAAGATGGACACATGCTGGGCTATCTGCAAGGGTTTGCAGGTGCGGGTTCTGATAATCAGCTGTGGCTGGCTGGGCACCCTTATAAGAAATATCACCCAGTGGCTCAGCAGTAAAGAATCCGCCTACAATGCAGGAGATCCGGGTTTGATCCCTGGGCTGGGAAGATCCCCTAGAGGAGGGCATGGCAACCCACTCCAGTATTCTTGCCTGGAGAATCCCATGGACAGAGGAGTCTGGGGGGCTACAGTTCATAGGGTTACTAAGAGTCAGACACAACTGAAGAGGCTGAGCACCCACGCATGACATTTTCAGAGACTTGTAAATCTCTGTCTGTCATGTAGACTGCTCCAGTGCAAACTTCTGACCTTGCCCACTGACTGCAGAGCAGCAGCTCGGCTGGCTTAATCTCTCACATGATGGCAAGGGTTGGGGTGATGTGTGCAGGCTCAAGACAGGAAGAACTAGAGTGGGTGCAGAGACTTGCCTCTTTCCAAAGTCCTCTTCAAGCATCTCTCCCTCCAAAGGATGTACATCCTTATCATACTTATCAAACCATCA
>SJYW01001883.1:0-34424 GCA_006410735.1 Raphicerus campestris | reverse complement strand
ATCACTAGCACCACCTGGGAAGCCTGGGCTACATTCCATGGGATCGCAAAGAGTCTGATATGACTGAGCAACTAACATTTTCTTTCAGTCATCTCTTCCTCACCCCAGTGCAGGCCTGAAGGGTGGATAGGAGCCTGCTGTAGCGCCTCATGAGAGAGAACCGTAAACGGCTATAAAATGGTGGGATTGATGCTATCAGAGCGGCTTGAAGAGCATAAGATTTTTGTCATTGAGAAGGACAAAGACTATTGTCATGAGAGATGTGCTCTAAGCATCTGAGAAATCTCATAAACCCTCAAAATTAGCAGTGGCTTACTGAACATTATAAAAATGGAGAAATATTAAAAATACAGTTTTCAGCCTTCAATTAGCTCCTCCTGGTGACTCAGTTTGCTGCTTTCTGTGAAAAGTAGTATTTCCTTATATTTTTCCTAATAAATACATTCATTCAGCTTCAAGGGAGGGAGCAGAGTGCAGGCAATGTGGGCAGACACATAGGAAGAAGATCCTGGACTTTGTGAATAATTTCCTACGCAACCAGTCCTATAAAAAATTATGAATTTAGTGCTGTGGCCATTTCGCCTTTGCCATTATAGACTGAAGACTCCTGTTTCTTTATCCCCAGCTCTTCCTTTTCACCTTTTTCAGCTTATCTCCTTCCTACTTAGTTGGCCTTCCCCTACTCCATCCAGTTCAAATTCCATGCGCCCTGAGGATGTGAGAGGCGTGTTGCTCTGTCTAAGCTTCTCTCTTGCCAGCTGAGGGACCTCATTTGGCCACCACCTTCTGAACCCTTGCCTTTCCATGCAACGTGGGCTCTGTGGAAACATAACCCAGAACAACATCTCATCCTGCAGTGTAAACACAATACCCCTCCCTCTTTCATGTCATCTCATGACAATCAGCCCCTGTGCCAATTCTAGAAAATGTCCCAGTTGCCTGTGCGTATGTAGTGGGATTGGGGGCTTCTCTGCCTCCTTTTTCTCATGACCTTTTTGGGTAAGCTGAGCCAGAAGAGCTTTGAAAGCGCCCCTGTAGGAACTTGGTTCTGTGAGAATTCCTCAAATCCCTCAGATTAAATCAACTTCATTAGGCAAACACAGAAGTATCAAAAGCTCAAAAACTGAGTTTTTACTGACATGCTTTAAAAAGGGCGTGGACCTCCTATATAAAAATACTGTTTTACTTCTCAGCTTTCCCAGGAATGTATGTATTATGCAAAATACGACACACCTGTGTAGTTTCCCAAGGCACCAGGTTCTGTGACTTCTACTGAAAATAAACATGGGAAAGATTTACCACACATGGGGATATTTTAAGCTAATTAGACACAAATAATTTTAATCCGAGTAAAGCAGTAAGTGAACTCTTATTTTAAGCCAAATCTCCCTCAAAGTGGCCCCACCAATTTTTTGTTTTTCCCTGCCACGGAAGAGCATGCTCCTTCTCACCCTGTTAGATTCCACTAGCATGGATATTCTTTAAAAAACAGGTAGGCTTCTCCTGGCTATGTGGCTCTTCTTTGTCTGCCTGGTGCTGTTGAGGGGCAAAGGGCATTTGAAAGCATTGGTCTTCACATAATGCTACCACCTTGCTCTGAGCTTCTTCTATCACCACATGAAAGTTGCAGTTAAAAACCACACATCAAAGTGGGAGTCTCATTGAAAAGGCGAGCGCTGCCTGCTGGGACAGCATTCAGAGCCCGGGCTTTTGTTTCAGTGGCGACTCTCACTCTCCTCCACCAAGTTTCCTGTTAACTCGGGTGTGGGTTCTGACTCNAATTGAAGATGAAGATGCCTTCTTCAGAGGCAAACTAAGGTGATCAGAACAGATATATTTAGAAAAAAGCGTCCTAATATAAAGTTGTTGATACATGGACTTTTGATAACTCTTAGCTAAATCATGTAGGCTTTTCAAAAATAGATGAAATATAAATTATTTGTTTCACCCATCCCCCTCATTAGCTCTTCATACTAATAAACAAATAAACACACTTCCAGGCAAGTTGGTTACATTTTGAGAGATTCTAAATGAGGGATCTACAGGCACTGAACGAAAGGACTCTCTTAGCCACTCCCACGTCTGTCCTCATGTCTCATTAGCAACCACGCTCTCCACCTTTATTTAAAGAACTTATGAGGCACCTGTGGGGAGAACTCTTGTTTGACTTTTTTTGACTGAGTCTCATTCAGTGAAGTAAGGTGTCAGGGCTGCCTGTGGATCTGGAAAGCATTTTGGAAGTAAGAAGCAGACAAATGTAAATCTTTTAAACCCCTGTGATAAGCAAACTCTCCTCAGTTCAACATATAAATATAAACACTAAATCAAATCAGATGCTTACACATTTTTTAATCCCATCATAAAACATTTTGTTTTGACAGCTTGGTAATATAAAGTAAAAACACCGACAGCCAAAAGAATCCGCATCATTGCCTGCTTACTACCTGAAAGTCTTTCTTGTATATAAATAGAAAAAAAAAAAGTATGTTTATGTAAAGGGAAACACTGATTTACTAGAACTGATTGCTTCATAGTCTAATTACTTTTCAACTGGCTGTTCCAAATTAAGATGTCATTGATGGCTTTTGGTGATATATTTCATTTTAAGCAAATTTATTCTATAATAGAGTACATCATAATGGAAAGCAGAGTTCCTACTCTTCCCTCCTCTTTGTAGCCTGATATCTTGACAAGTAAATTAAATTTAGCAGTTAAAATGCTTCCATTAGTAATTTTATTAAGTTAATTAAAGAATCTCTCTTTCTGAATTTTAACTACCTTCCTTTCAGAACAATGTTGATTTCTTTTTTTCTAATTTCATGTATTTAGGGACTGTGATATATTCTAGGACCAATCAACAACTCTGTCAGTACCACATTTCTGTGGGCAAGATGCTACCAAGCAAATCAAGTAAAAAGAAAAAAAAAATACCTCCAAAGTCTGAAATAGATGATCTGTTTTATATGACAGAAAGGATTTTAATATCTTGAAGAGAAGGTGGAAGTGAAGGAGGGGGAGAGGAAAAGAAAGACGAAAATACACTTTTTAGGTTATCTATGTTCTTAGGGGAAAAACATGACTGCTAACTACTGTCACTGTACATTCAGGTTAAATCATAAATAGCTGGAGTAGAATTTAGTTCATAAATGAAAATAGAAAAGCTCAAACTCTTTTTTTTTCTTACTTAGTAATGTAGAAGTATTACTAAGCAAGACACTGAAGGCAGTGAGGCACACATTAAATAAAATTTTGGACCCTCTTCAGGGAGTATTATTTTAAAAGAACTCAAATATTTCTAAGAGATTTAGGGCAGAAGAGTTGTCTCACTGACCACCACCTGCTTCTTGTGGCTGATGTTCTTAAACTCTGGAATTATAGAAATTATTCTTAGAACTGGAAGGGAACATTGAGAAAATGTTATCTTATTATCCTATGTTGAAGATAAGGAAACTAAGGGTCAGAAATGAGTAATACAACCACTGCCAATAATAATAACGTGCTTAGTCGCTCAGTCATGTCTGACTGTTTGTGACCCTGTGGACTGTAGCCTTCTGGGCTCCTCTGTCCACGGGGATTCTCCAGGCAAGAATGCTGGAGTAGATTGCCATGTCCTTCTCCAGGGGATCTTCCCAACTCAGGGATCAAACCCAGGTGTCCCGCATTGCAGATGGATTCTTCACCAGCTGAGCTATCAGGGAAACCCATAATAATAATAGCAACTCTTAACAATGGTGGCTAATACTTACTGAATTCAACACTGTGAAGCATCACATATAAAATTTCATTAAAGTTCCCTATGAGGGGAACTCTTTGAATGCTCCAACATCATAGATATGAAAAAGAATGCCTAGCAAAGATTAAGTAACTTGAGCAAAATCTATGACTCTCATGTTGTTAACTGTTACGCATCATTTCCTTAGATGAATGACTAGTTAGTGCTATCCTGAGAGGCATGCCGGGTGGCGCTAGTGGTAGAGAACCTGCCTGCTAATGCAAGAGTCGTGGGTTTGATCCCTGGGTCGGGAACATTCCCTGGAGAAGGAAATGGCAACCCACTCTGGTATTTTTGCCTGGAGAATCCATGGACAAAGGAGCCTGGTGGGCTACAGTCCATGGGGTTGGAGAGTCAAACATGACTGAGCAACTGAGCATGGATACCTAGGGTTAAAGCTCAAGATATCTGCCTCCCAGCTCTGCTCTTTACAAACTAGGCCATAGAAACAGGACTGGAAATCTAGTGCTTGGGCTGACACATGCACATTGAGCAGGCATGATGATTTATTTTAAAAGGAATCCCACTGCCAAGGTGCTGGTAGAATATTTGTGTGATAAGATGAAACCTTATCAATGGTTATATCCATGTATTCAGACCCATAATGACATTTCATCTAAAATTTGGGATCTCAGCTTTTACTCATTCATTGAGGAAATGGACATTCAAGAATACCTGTTCATGCTACTTACTACTAACACCTCCCACTTCTCTTATTTTCTAACACCCTCCCCCTGCCCCACCCCTGCTCACTCCCTTGAGCAGCCCTTCCATCCCATCATCTCTCTCCACTTCACTCCCAGCACCCAGTCCAACCCTCAGGGTCAATTCTGGCCAAGTATTCTCTTTCACAGCCACACCTCAGATACGGCCCCGCCCACTTTCATTCTCTTCCTCTGGGGGGACTGAATTCCTTTCAGAGCTCTGTTCCAAGCTGACTTGCTTTTCTCTTGAGAATAGGTCACCATTACTTTTTTTATTTTTTCTTTCTGTCCTTTCTCCATTCTTCAGATTCCTAAGAAAGGAATCTGGTGACTCACAGATGCTTCCGGACAGAACAGATGAAGCCACTAAACTGTGTTTTAGGCCAGAAGAGAGAAAAGATTGAGACTGCTTCATTCATATATGTTTTCCTTCCCTCCTTTTTCATGTCAGGAAAAGCTAAAATGCAAATATGTACCCCAGATGATTTTTATATTAATATATTCTAGAAATTCCAACTCTTCTTTCCTCCTCCCTTCCTCCATCCCTTTACCCCTCTTCCTTCCTTCTTTGCCCTCCTTCTACTCTTCCTTCCCTCTTCCTTCCTCCCTTTCCTTCCTTCCTCTCTTTCCTTCTTTCTTTCCCAACATCAAGATAAACAGGGATTGAGAGCTTCAGTGCCCCTTGTCCCTGATTTGATTCCTTGTCATCCCAGACACAGGTTTTCAAGATGGTGCTCCATGATTTCTGAAGCACAAGAAACTGTCAGATATTCCTGGGAGTGTTTTTGTGGAGAATGTTTCATTTATGAAGCATACCCCTCCCCACCCAAATTATGTCCTTAGAAAGAATCTAGCATTCTGTAATATATCCATAATTAATAGCTAGACAGACAGATCCAAAGGAAAGGGAGATGGAATCATCCAGTGTTTTTCTAATTAGAAATGGTCCTTCCTGTCTTGATCCTTAGCTGAGGAAGAATACTACCTTTAGCCTGGAAGCATATTTTCTATTTACCTGACCACAGAGCAAACATGTTTTCATTAGAAATTTACCTCTTACCTCTTTGATATCCCTGCCAGTCACACTGCATCTATTCTTTGATGAGTATCTTTGAGGATCTTCTTGTTTATTTGTTTGTTTTTCTTATGTGGAGTTCAAGTCCAGTAGTAAAATCTGTTTCATATTTGTAACCAGTTTTCAGTTCTGGAAGGAGCCCAAATTGATAGGTCCCTGGGAGCGAAAAAGAAGAAAAAACCAGAATTTAATTATGCAATCTGAGCATATAGACGATGAAAGAAGATAACTCAAAGGGGAAAGAATCCTGCAAAAAACAGTGTTATATCCTCTCCACCAACCCCAGTCATTCCGGCCAGGCTTTCAACCTGCACAGTGATCAATTCAATGTATAGAACCACAAAAGAGCCATTGGGATTGTGAAGTTATGTGGCAAAATTCCCATTACTCATCACTTGAAAAGAAGACTGGGTGATTTTAAAATAAAATAGAAGAGAAAGATGTTGAACAAGTCTGATGTAGTCAGTGTAGCTAGCCACAGTTGTGAAAGATTCGATAAGCTTCTTCTTACTTGTCCTTCACCCTGGAGGCTTCTGAAGAGGTATGAATATCTGGCTTATAGAGAGTGATGCTACTTGAAATGAAAAGCGAGGAGATTGCAAATCACTCTTCTGCACAGGCTTGGAATAAACTATGGCACGGCTGATGGACAGATTCAGGTATTTAAGTGATGTGATTTCCAAGCAACAATTTCTAAATCCTACATTGTCATTGACCTCCATCACAGGAGTGGACATGTTTATGAAGACACACACAGCAGAGTGAAATTCGCTGGGAAAGATACTGAAGTCATTTTCCAACACCACAACAGCATTACTACAACAGGAAGTCATGTACCCCAATCACCAATAGAGTTCACCTGTGCACCCTTCTTTTGCTTCCTGGATTGAGTTCATTCTAGCAGAGGAACTTTCTGTTTCAGAAATCCAGCTATGAGTTTGGTTGGAAGAAACCAAATAAGGTAAGTAATNTATTCTCTTTCACAGCCACACCTCAGATACGGCCCCGCCCACTTTCATTCTCTTCCTCTGGGGGGACTGAATTCCTTTCAGAGCTCTGTTCCAAGCTGACTTGCTTTTCTCTTGAGAATAGGTCACCATTACTTTTTTTATTTTTTCTTTCTGTCCTTTCTCCATTCTTCAGATTCCTAAGAAAGGAATCTGGTGACTCACAGATGCTTCCGGACAGAACAGATGAAGCCACTAAACTGTGTTTTAGGCCAGAAGAGAGAAAAGATTGAGACTGCTTCATTCATATATGTTTTCCTTCCCTCCTTTTTCATGTCAGGAAAAGCTAAAATGCAAATATGTACCCCAGATGATTTTTATATTAATATATTCTAGAAATTCCAACTCTTCTTTCCTCCTCCCTTCCTCCATCCCTTTACCCCTCTTCCTTCCTTCTTTGCCCTCCTTCTACTCTTCCTTCCCTCTTCCTTCCTCCCTTTCCTTCCTTCCTCTCTTTCCTTCTTTCTTTCCCAACATCAAGATAAACAGGGATTGAGAGCTTCAGTGCCCCTTGTCCCTGATTTGATTCCTTGTCATCCCAGACACAGGTTTTCAAGATGGTGCTCCATGATTTCTGAAGCACAAGAAACTGTCAGATATTCCTGGGAGTGTTTTTGTGGAGAATGTTTCATTTATGAAGCATACCCCTCCCCACCCAAATTATGTCCTTAGAAAGAATCTAGCATTCTGTAATATATCCATAATTAATAGCTAGACAGACAGATCCAAAGGAAAGGGAGATGGAATCATCCAGTGTTTTTCTAATTAGAAATGGTCCTTCCTGTCTTGATCCTTAGCTGAGGAAGAATACTACCTTTAGCCTGGAAGCATATTTTCTATTTACCTGACCACAGAGCAAACATGTTTTCATTAGAAATTTACCTCTTACCTCTTTGATATCCCTGCCAGTCACACTGCATCTATTCTTTGATGAGTATCTTTGAGGATCTTTTTGTTTATTTGTTTGTTTTTCTTATGTGGAGTTCAAGTCCAGTAGTAAAATCTGTTTCATATTTGTAACCAGTTTTCAGTTCTGGAAGGAGCCCAAATTGATAGGTCCCTGGGAGCGAAAAAGAAGAAAAAACCAGAATTTAATTATGCAATCTGAGCATATAGACGATGAAAGAAGATAACTCAAAGGGGAAAGAATCCTGCAAAAAACAGTGTTATATCCTCTCCACCAACCCCAGTCATTCCGGCCAGGCTTTCAACCTGCACAGTGATCAATTCAATGTATAGAACCACAAAAGAGCCATTGGGATTGTGAAGTTATGTGGCAAAATTCCCATTACTCATCACTTGAAAAGAAGACTGGGTGATTTTAAAATAAAATAGAAGAGAAAGATGTTGAACAAGTCTGATGTAGTCAGCGTAGCTAGCCACAGTTGTGAAAGATTCGATAAGCTTCTTCTTACTTGTCCTTCACCCTGGAGGCTTCTGAAGAGGTATGAATATCTGGCTTATAGAGAGTGATGCTACTTGAAATGAAAAGCGAGGAGATTGCAAATCACTCTTCTGCACAGGCTTGGAATAAACTATGGCACGGCTGATGGACAGATTCAGGTATTTAAGTGATGTGATTTCCAAGCAACAATTTCTAAATCCTACATTGTCATTGACCTCCATCACAGGAGTGGACATGTTTATGAAGACACACACAGCAGAGTGAAATTCGCTGGGAAAGATACTGAAGTCATTTTCCAACACCACAACAGCATTACTACAACAGGAAGTCATGTACCCCAATCACCAATAGAGTTCACCTGTGCACCCTTCTTTTGCTTCCTGGATTGAGTTCATTCTAGCAGAGGAACTTTCTGTTTCAGAAATCCAGCTATGAGTTTGGTTGGAAGAAACCAAATAAGGTAAGTAATCTAATATATGTGCTCAGGAAGGTTAAGTAAACCAAGAAAGGAGTTGAAGAAAGGTACTTGAATAAAGGACTTGAAGAAAATACTATATTTTTGTTTTGCCATTTCTTACTCTCCTTTTTTCTTAAAGACAAAGATATCAGGAAGGTAAAAACTACCCGAAGATTTCCCCTGTGATATGATTGGCCAGAAAGCAAAAGCAAAATACTCAATTAGCAGCCTTTTAAATCAAACACAATTAAATATACATTGAAATATATGGTCTACGACTGCAAGTTCAGTTAAAGAGTGAGAAGCCATTGAAAGCTTCCATTGCAGACTACAGGCTGCATAGGTTGGCTCAGATTTCCTACTTCTCCGTGAAGATCTAAGCTAGTAACTTCGTCAGAAATTAAAAGCAGACATTTTTGTTGTCTAGTAGGCACTCCTAAAAGCTTTATTGTAAATTAAATACAATATTCACATTAAATCTTTTCTTGAACCTTGTCAGAGAGAAAAACAAAACACTATTAAAAACACAAAGACTATTTTTCACGATCACTAGTGCAATGGCTGTCTCTGGTCCAGCCTCACTTTGTCTCTAAATTCCATCGGAATCATTTCTGGGGACTTCAACTGTTTCCAAGTTCATCTGTTCCCAAGTTATATTCTGTGGTGTATTTCATACATATATGCAGTTTTACTTAGGCTAGTTTTGGCTGCTGCTACTGCTGCTGCTAAGCTGCTTCAGTCGTGTCTGACTCTGTGCAATCCCATAGACGGTAGCACACCAGGCTCCCCCATCCCTGGGATTCTCCAGGCAAGAACGTGGGTTGCCATTTCCTTCTCCAGTGCATGAAAGTGAGACGTGAAAGTGAAGTCACTCAGTCGTGTCTGACTTTTAGTGACTCCGTGGACTGCAGCCTACCAGGCTCCTCTATCCATGGGATTTTCCAGGCAAGAGTACTGGCGTGGGGTGCCCATTGCCTTCTCCATAGTTTTGGCTATTTCCATTTAAATATTGGTGAGAAAATAGGGCTGATAACAGCCATTATTTAGCATGGCCATCCACAAGTACAGCTTTCCAAATTTCGAGCAACATAGTGGTGAAATTTTTCACATTCCACTTAATTGTATAATGATTTATACATTATAAATCATACACACATACATTTATTAGACTGTAAGATACTCCAAGGCAAAAATCAGCTTACACATCTTTAAATCATTGCAGTACCTGACATAATACTGGCTATACTGGTCTTAAATGGTGAAATAACAGAATGAATGAATGAAACAGGGAATTAATATTTAAATATGAACAATGGTTAGTATTTGTGTTGCAATCGCAGTATACTGAGAACTGTCTGGAGGAGTTTTCGGAGAGTGACAGAGAAGCTTGGCTGACTATTCTTGGAGAAAACATTGACTGTTTGTTGGATGGAGACAAGTTCACCAAGAAAGCAGATTTTGACCCTTCAAGAACTTCAACGTGATGATGAATTTATGACAGTTCTAAAAGCCAACATACGGTTGGTGGCCAGATTGTGATTCTGGACTGAGAGGCTTCCATTTGGAAGGCAGACAAGCACTTGAATTATGGGTCTAATGAAAGTGTCAATAGCAATCCTGTTACTGAAGGAGCTGTAAAACCTTGCTTAATGAACTAGGAAGGGACACAAAAACACAACGGTCTAAAATGTACTGTATGAGAAAATGATAATTAGCCCAGATTTCATGTACAAGATAAAATGCATTGGGATGATATTACCACTGAGCAATATTATTGCCCTTCAGGGAACTGTTTTGTTAACAGGGTTTGGCTCAGTCTTTCCGATACTCCTTGTGTGAGTGGAGATGTACTACACCATTGTGAGTTGTGAGTTGGGGAAATAATGTCAGATGGCAAAATTCCTATCATAGATACTAACAAATGTTAATGATAGGAAAAAAAGAGTTCTGGTCTCAACAAAGGTTCATTCTTATTTAAAAGGCTTTATGTAATATAGGCCGATAAACCAACTGGCTTCCCACACTAGAGGAATGAGGGTGAACAAGAAAGTCTTTTTCTAATCTTGAAGTCTACTTTTCTAGAACACTAGACATCATCCAGCAAAGTAAGGCAACATAAGGTCATACCTGGAGTAGACCATTAGGACAACAGCTATTTACTCCCAACCTATGGTTCAGGGAGCTACTGATATAGCCTGAGTACAGAAGAGAATGGTGAATTTGGCGTCAGAGAACTAGTCTGGCCTTAGATCTGCACTAACACTGCATTTAAACTTTCTCATCTCCTACAAAGGTGAATGAGAGTTCAAAAACTCTAAGGGGCTTACAAATCACCCGAGTATTGTTAAAAATACAGATTCTGATTCAGAAATCTGCACTCTTCACATAACCTGTAATGTAGTTGGTTGGGGTGAGGAGGAGGAGGAGGAATAAGATATGTTTAAAAGCAAGAGAAAAATAATCTATTTTCCAAAGTGCTAAATTATGGAGAATATAAATTGTAAGACATCAAGAAAAGAAGGAGGTCTCTCTGGATTTGGGTCAGGGTGGTTTCAGGCAAAAGATCTGGATGTGGGCCTGAAGTTCATTCAGTCACAATCTATTTGTACGGCCTATGGAGAGAGAAATTTGGACAGACAGTAGACAGATGAGATGAGAAGATGAAAGGTCCTGAAGAATGGTGAAAGTGATCAGTGCTTGTTTTTTTAAAATAAAAGGATCAGAAGAACTTTGTAATGCAGACCAGAAGAAAGCAACATATGGGGAACTGTTTTTCATCTTCAGCAGATATTGGGCACCCAAAATTCATACTGCCAACGGAGTGGGGAAAAGGGAGCAAGTATTGCTAAGATAAAGGCAAATCATGTATAAGCTAAAACCTCCAGCCAGACAAAAACCTATTTGTAAATTACTCCACTTAATTTCCCAGGTCGTGATTGCCTCTCTCTGCAAAGCAGTTTATGACATTCTCAATTAAGAATTTGCCATAAAAATGAATGAATGAAGGATTTCAAAACTGCTATGAGATATTAAGGATGAGTCACTTTTAAAAAGTGGTTTTGTTTCCTGTGTTCTGGATAATGCATTTGAGAATGTAGTTTCCAGCTTCACCCATCACCCCATTGTGAAATCAAATTGAATGACTCTCTGCTCTTAGAATGATCGCTCATTCAAATGCATTCAATAAATAAAGCCCAAACACAATGAGGCACTTTCCATAGAGCATCCCGGAGAGCTAGGGCCTGGTCTCTCTCACCATCTGAAGCTGAGATTGAAGTAAATAAAACATTCATCCACACTGACTGCATAATACATATTGACTTATTGTTTACTAAGCTCTTACATGTACATCATCTCATTTGATCCTCACAATGACCCTACAATAGTGATGCTACTGGTTCATTATCCCCACTTAACAGATGTGGAATTTAGAGCTCAGAGAGGTCAGTCATTTGCTCAAAGTCACACAGCAATCCAAAAGGTACTTTAAATCTTCTTGGTCCCTTCCTTCTCTCTTCCTCCAAACAGGACACATATCTTTAAGTACAAAACAATATAATTAGTAGAAACATTCCCAAGCCTGAGAAGAATATTCAATTCATTCAGATGTACCTGGGGTGATTTTGTAAATACTGAGGAATTCATTTTCTACCTCCTGTAATTCTGTGAATTCTACTCTAGACAAAAGGTCATCCAAATATGATCCTTGCTCAGAGTTATGGAAATGTATGCAGTCTAAAAGAAAATGGGCCAAATGCAGAGTAAAAATATCAGTGAAACTCTCAGTGCCATTTACTCTTGCTGCCTCAAATCCTTTATGAAATTAGGCAGGTTATATATCATAAGAAGGTACAAAAATGTAAACTCTTGCCCTAAATTCAATTATCATTTATCAGAGGGGGTCATGAGTGCAGTAAACTGGAGAGTGGGCAAAAGCAGACTGAAATAAGTCTAGTGGGCAAGAGGGAGACAGGTAGAGAGAAGCTTTTTTGAAGATTTTTCCATTTATGTCCATAGAATAGACTGAAAATTAACTGAAAATTCAATTTCCTCAAAATCAACATCCCTTCAGCCTCTGGTCCTACTTATTTGGAATGTGGTTTGGGGAGTGCTACTGAAGCAGGTTCCTGTTGTCTGATGCACAGCAAGCTTGTGATGCTGAGGTTTGTAGTCAGAGAGGTTTAGGTAAGCAAGGCAGGTGAGCAAAGAGACAGGAGTCTCAGGCTCTGCAAAGGTAAGGGGCCCAAGATATGTGCAGTATGAAGAATAAAAAAGCAGGGTGATCTGAGGCCTAGAGGCACGGGGAGCAAGGGGACAGGCAATTGGAAAAAGGGGCTGCGATCTTCACGCTGTGCAAGTGAATTAAGCTACAGGCCTCTCCGCATTCAAAACTGGACGCTTGGGCACAGTCTGAGGGTGGTGGCTTCGAAAGGTCACCGTGTGGACACTTGCACATGCCCAGCCAGCAGATCGGTGGTCCCATCCAGTCTCAACCAGCTCAGCTTGAATGTGACTTCAAGTTTCTGTAAAACAACTTGGGCAAATATCTTGTTCAGGCTACGTGCTGCTTGGAGAACATGCAAGTTTTAAAATGACCGTGATTAGTGAAGGCAGGTGAAATGGATTTGACTCATCACCCACTGTTTCAGAAGATAAGTGATTAATGCCTCTTAGAAGTCTGTCCGAGTCAGGGCTGAGCAGAGGAGCGCAGAGAAGCCGTGTCCTTGTGGAGGGAAAGGGTTAACTTAATCAGGGGTGGCTTTTCTAACACTGTCTTGCAAACTAGGATTAGTTTTCTAACACTGTCTTGCAAACATCACTTCTAAAGTATTCAGGTCCAGCCCCCTCTTTCTTCATTCAGCCCTCTGCATTTTGACTGTGGGGTCATTTATGCAGCAGGAATCTGTCCAGCAGCAACAAACAGAACCACACTGGCTGGGCTCCCATATTCATATCCATTGTTGAGAGATATTACTGGTTCCAGGGCCTTTTTCCTCCAAACGTCTAATTCCATCCTTTCCTAAGTGAAGATATATCTATTCACCCGTGTGTAAGCATGAACAGCTACAGAGCTTCTGAAAATCCAAAGTTTCTTCACTGTAGACTTCCATTTGTGGGTCATGGAACTGAGGGAACCATTGCATCAGTTATCATTATATTATTATACCAGTTCATATCTGAGGTACTGCATTCTAGCCTGTACTTCCAATAACTAACCCATATAGTCATATCATCCAAAGACGCCAAAGGGTATTTATTCTTCCCCACTAAAAATAGGAGACATAAGTCACTTTACCAAGGTTTATTCTTCAAAAGGTAAGATGACTCAGAACCAAGATTAAATTATCTGGTACTTTGTTATCTGGAATTATCTGGAAACCAATATTTCTCCACACTTTCAGACTTGAAAGTCTGAAACAAATAATATTGCTCATGCTCAGGCTTTACAACTCCTCTGTATTAAAACCCACATTCAAGTCTTTAAACTATTTTAAGTGTTATGACCAGTGGCTCCAAGACTGAGGTTTTGTTTAGATCACATAAGACTTTTGCTGTTGACTGAAACCTGGCTTGATGCCTCTATACATCTAAATAATTAGAAAAAAAAATACATTTAAATGAGAAGCAGATGCTGTTTCCAGATTTCTATTTTCACTGTACAGAATAAATGGAAGCTTTCATCTCTGCATTTATTCTTTGGATATGGTGCAAACCACTTGAATCATTATTTAAAACACAGGGTGTTCCTTTCACAAAGGTAACAGGAAATAGGGGTCTTCTGGAGTAGTCATTCCTTCCAAACACTTTCTACTCCAAGAAAATTCAACAGGGTTATTCATTCCTCATCACTCCTTCCTTGCCTTCCAAGCCTGGTTCTAAGCCAATATATCTGAACAGAATAAGGGAACATGTGTGCTCAGTTGTATCTGACTCTTTGCGACCCCATGGGCTATAGCCCACCAGACTCCTCTGTCCATGGGGTTTTCCAGGCAAGAATACTGGAATGGATTGCCATTTCCTTCTCTAGGGGCTTTTCCTGACCTAGGGATCCAATCTGTGTCTCTTGGGTCTCTTGCACTGCAGGCTGATCCTTTATTGCTGAGCCATCAAGGAAGCCCAGGATAAGGGAACACTGGTACGGAATGTGGGGATGGCCACTTCAGCTAGTGATTGGTAGCTTGTAATTAGCAACAGACGACAGACATATCACATGTGCTCAATGTGTCAGATGCAAAACCGATTAAGCAAAAACTATACACAGACCAGGGAAAATAAAGGACAAAATATAACTGGGCACTTTTGGATATAGGAGTTTTCTCCAGCTCCTTTCTCTGTTGCGTGTCAACACTCTTGTAGGTAGAGTACATTTTCAGTTTCTCTTCTCAACTGGCAAGGTACACACTCATTTCCTGAGCCAATGTTAAGTACGTGAGGTGTTTGGATGGAGGAACTGTGTAAATACAGGCCAAAGGCTTGCACAATTTCAAGGCAAAGCACATGTATACTCACAGGTTCCAAAATTTGATCTTCTGAGCTGACAGTTGTGGTGAGACAAGCTGAATCAACTACCAACTCTTCCCCTTAAAGAACTGGTGGACAGTGAAACTATAATGTTATTTACTGAAATACTTGTTTACTTGCTCCCTCTCATCACCCCCCCTACCCACATTCATTCTTTTTCATTCATTTTTTATTGACATACACTTGACCAATATTGTACTAGTTCCAGGTATAGAATATAGTGATTTGATATTCTTATAGACTGTACTCCATATAGCTCACCATTCGTTCTTTAAGGCACCAAGTCTAGCACAGTGCCTGGCACAGATCAGTTATCAATCAATCAACATTTGTGGGCTGACACAAGGGTGGATATAATTTAAATGTTTATCACTACACTGAAATTCCCACAGGTTGTGAGCTATATGAATACATAAAATAATGGTGGTGGTGGTTTAGTCACTAAGTTGCGTTCTACTCTTGCAACCCCATAGACTGTAGCCTGCCAGACTTCTCTGTCCATGGGGTTTTCCAGGCAAGAATACTGGAATGGATTGCCATTTCCTTCTCTAGGGGCTTTTCCTGACCTAGGGATCCAATCTGTGTCTCTTGGGTCTCTTGCACTGCAGGCTGATCCTTTATTGCTGAGCCATCAAGGAAGCCCAGGATAAGGGAACACTGGTACGGAATGTGGGGATGGCCACTTCAGCTAGTGATTGGTAGCTTGTAATTAGCAACAGACGACAGACATATCACATGTGCTCAATGTGTCAGATGCAAAACCGATTAAGCAAAAACTATACACAGACCAGGGAAAATAAAGGACAAAATATAACTGGGCACTTTTGGATATAGGAGTTTTCTCCAGCTCCTTTCTCTGTTGCGTGTCAACACTCTTGTAGGTAGAGTACATTTTCAGTTTCTCTTCTCAACTGGCAAGGTACACACTCATTTCCTGAGCCAATGTTAAGTACGTGAGGTGTTTGGATGGAGGAACTGTGTAAATACAGGCCAAAGGCTTGCACAATTTCAAGGCAAAGCACATGTATACTCACAGGTTCCAAAATTTGATCTTCTGAGCTGACAGTTGTGGTGAGACAAGCTGAATCAACTACCAACTCTTCCCCTTAAAGAACTGGTGGACAGTGAAACTATAATGTTATTTACTGAAATACTTGTTTACTTGCTCCCTCTCATCACCCCCCCTACCCACATTCATTCTTTTTCATTCATTTTTTATTGACATACACTTGACCAATATTGTACTAGTTCCAGGTATAGAATATAGTGATTTGATATTCTTATAGACTGTACTCCATATAGCTCACCATTCGTTCTTTAAGGCACCAAGTCTAGCACAGTGCCTGGCACAGATCAGTTATCAATCAATCAACATTTGTGGGCTGACACAAGGGTGGATATAATTTAAATGTTTATCACTACACTGAAATTCCCACAGGTTGTGAGCTATATGAATACATAAAATAATGGTGGTGGTGGTTTAGTCACTAAGTTGCGTTCTACTCTTGCAACCCCATAGACTGTAGCCTGCCAGACTTCTCTGTCCATGGGGTTTTCCAGGCAAGAATACTGGAATATTTCCTTCTCCAACACAAAATAGCAGCTGCCACTTAATCACTTAGCACATCAAGTATTATGCTAAAGGGTTTTTACTTGTATTAATTTTAACACTTCAGATAATAACAGAAGTAAAGTATGAGTCTTTCCATTTTATATATAATAAACCAGAGGGTCAGGTAGGCAAACTGACTTGCAAGATGCAGCCAATAAGTGGCAACACTCTAGGCTGATTTACTCCATACCCCTTATGTATTCCATGACCACTGCATTATGCTGCCTCAGTTCAGTTCAGTTCAGTCTCTCAGTCGTGTCCGACTCTTTGTGACCCCATGAATTGCAGCATGCCAGGCCTCCCTGTCCATCACCATCTTCCAGAGTTCACTCAGACTCACGTTCATCGAGTCAGTGATGCCATCCAGCCATCTCATCCTCTGTCGTCCCCTTCTCCTCCTGCCCCCAATCCTTCCTAGCATCAGAGTCTTTTCCAGTGAGTCAACTCTTCGCATGAGGTGGCCAAAGTACTGGAGTTTCAGCTTCAGCATCAGTCCTTCCAAAGAAAGCCCAGGGCTCATCTCCTTCAGAATGGACTGGTTGGATCTCCTTACAGTCCAAGGGACTCTCAAGAGCCTTCTGCAACACCACAGTTCAAAAGCATCAATTCTTTGGCACTCAGCCTTCTTCACAGTCCAGCTCTCACATCCATACATGACCACAGGAAAAACCATAGCCTTGACTAGACGGACCTTAGTTGGCAAAGTAATGTCTCTGCTTTTGAATATGCTGTCTAGGTTGGTCAAAACTTTTCTTCCAAGGAGTAAGCATCTTTTAATTTCATGGCTGCAATCACCATCTACAGTGATTTTGGAGCCCCAAAAAATAAAATCTGACACTGTTTCCACTGTGGATGTCAAAAGTTTTGAAAGCTTGTCCTAATACAACGTGATACCAATGTAGATTGAACACAGAAAGAAAGAGTAAAAAGTGGCACCAATTAATTAGCCCTTGGAATATCAGAATCAAGTTGTCCCTGCATAGGCAGTGAATCAGCTGTTCTTAGAACGAACTGATGATCCAAACAAGCAATGTGGACTTTCAACACAGAGGAAAGTTTGAAGGGTTCAACCATATGAATTATGTCGCTGTGAAATAAACCAAGGCGAAAAATTCATCCAGAACATTTGATCTGAACAGACATTGAAGCAATTCTATTCCATATGTGTATACACAGATCTAAAAGAAAATCACATGTTAGAAAGAGAGAATAAATATATTATTAATGCAGGTGCTGCTGTGGCTGGTACTGTTATGAATAATTTTATTCGTTATCATTATTCTAATTCAGACGTAGAGAGCTTGCTTTACACCAAAGTTTGTGACACATGCTTTACAGATATTTTCTCATTTAATCTTCAAAAACTCCCTGAGGTAGGCATAATTAGAACCTGTATTTTCCACATGAAAAATGTGAAGTTAAAGAAGGTATGCAGCATGTCTATGGCTAAGCCTCTAGTAATGGTGGAACCAGGCACAAAACTAGGTCTGTTTGGGCCCAAGCTGTAATCTTATCTAATATTGTCCTATGTTTCATTGATTTCTACACAGTTACTATGCATGTGGCTCTATAATTTTAATTTTGTAAAAAAGCTTTACATATATCATATCCTGGTTCTACTGCCAACATGAGCTCAGAGACAGTAAATGTACATTATAGGATTGTCATTTTGCTGGTGAAAATATGGGCAAGTATTAAAATTTAAAGGTATGTCCCGCCACATGCTTAAATGTCATGTGCTCTGTTTTCTCAGATTAGGCATATTAGTTTTTCTTCTTTTTTTAAAAATGTTTTACAAGATGAGGAGCTTGTTACGAAAATACATGGCAGTGCTTGCTAATGGTGGGCTCGTCCTAGGCTAACTCAGCGTGTGGTCCATGCTGTCCATTCAATAGCTGGTACTGGAGGTCTTTGGAGAAAATTTGATATGTTTTCTAGAGTTCTTCTTTTAAATAGAGTGAATAAATGGAATATTTTTCTGGCAGCATGTTGAACCCTCAGCTACTGGCTCTGGATGAAATCTGAAAATATGACGGATTTCCATTCATGGAAAATGAAATGAAGACTAAAGCTAAGTGACCTTTTGAGAACACTTTAAAATTATATTCTGTTTACTGAGTTCATGTCTTGGTCCAAGGGTCAGGAAGATATTCATTTTGTATGAACTGGTCTTTTCCTTACATCATCACAAAGAACATTTTTAGTTTATGAAAATACTGTGTAAAAAGAAAAGATTCATTTGATATTTAGGGACCACATATGTGTTTCCCTGGTGGCTCAGACGGTAAAGAATCCACCTGCAATGTGCGAGACCTGGGTTTGATCCCTGGGTTGGGACGATCCCCTAGAGAAGGGAACAGCAACCCACCCCAGGATTCTTGCCTGGAGAATTCCACAGACAGAGGAGCCTGCCAGGCTACAGTCCATGAGGTTGCAAACAGTCGGACATGACTAAGTGACTTTCAATTCATTTCACTTATGCATTTAGGAACTAGGACATACAGTTCTCTTTTTGGATAGCTGTGAGAATTGGAGACATCATTTAAATTCTCTGAGCCTCAGTTTTCTTATTGTTAAATGTAGTACTGGATCAAGCTGGTTTTAAAACTACTGTGGAATTAGAAATCTATGATTCTTTCAGTCTACCTTAGATTGAACACTTACCTGTGCATTTACACTGCAAATGATCACATAAGAACTGCAAAGAGCCTCTCTATAAATTTCTAAGAAATAATTTGACAATGTGACCAAATTATAAATAGCTCTAGTTGTCTAACGCATACAAGAAGGTAACAAGATTTTTCAACTTGGTACAGCAATGATGATTATCTCAGCCTTTTTAGGTTTTTCTCATTGTCCTGAAACTTAGGTATCAAGGAAATAGGATGTAGAAATTCTGTGTATTTACTCCTGATGCTGATAACATCTATATTTGACATTCTGGAATAACAACATCTCCAGCAGCAACTAAGATATGCATGTTTCAGAACTGAGAAACTTTTAAAATCCCCTTTTAAGCAGTGTGGCCACAGAAGACTCTTAATAATTGATTATAATTGATTTTAACCTTGTCCTAACCTGGGCAAAATGGCAAAGCCAATCATCTTTGTCCAGATGAGGTATGAGAAAAGAGCCCGAAGTCCACGTCTTTAAAAGCTCCAGACATGAGCAGAAGATAAAATATTTAGTCTGCCAAAGCCTTGACCTCCCAATTCCAGCCAGTTTTGAACTCGAATTGATTTCCGACAAGGCATCTGGGAGATGATTACAACAAAATGCACTAAAGCCGGACAGCCTTTATTTTAACATCCCAGCAGCTTAACCTGTTAATAACAGCAATTGTTTTAGATACAATACCAATTTCTGTAACCAATGTAAGAAATGGATAACAGCAGCACAGTCTCTTAGGCAGAGTGATAACAAAAAAAGAAAAAAGAAGAACAAAAGGGGTGGGGGGAAGCACAGCCACTCACAGAAGAGGTACTGATAGTGTTTGTCGAAGGATCCTCAGTTCCAGGGACCCAGACGTCATCAGGGACCAGATTCTACAGTCTAAAAACAATTCTTAGCCAAAGATGATTGCATGTCGAGAGAGAAATTTCCATAAGCCACGCAATTTGGAATCACATCTGTGTTCTGCTGATGAAAGCTGAGCTATCTTAGGCAAGTCATTTCACATCTCTGTGTCTAACTTGCTTTGTCTGAAACAGTACAGACCAATAAAAACATTAGTGGGCCACAAATGTGAACCTATGTGGAATTAAAAATTATTAGCCACATTAAAATTAGTTTTAAAAAGTCATTTTGATTTCAATATCTTCTGTGCGTGCTCAGTCATATCTGACTCTTTGTGACCCCATAGACAAGAGGCCTGCCAGGCTCTTCTATCCGTGGAATTTTCTAGGCAAGAGTACTGGAGTGGGTTGCCATTTCCTTTTCCAGATGATCTTCCCAACCCAGGGATAGAACCCACGTTTCCTGCCTTGGAAGGTGGATTCTTTACCACTAGCGCCACCTGGGGAACCCTTCAATATCTTATTTAGTATATTTAAAATATAATCATTTCAACATGCCATTCATGCAAAATTGTTAATGCACTATTTTACATTTGTTTTTGTACTGTCTTCAAAATCCAGAGTATATTTTACACTTACGGCACATTTTAATTCAGATTAGCCACATTCCAAGTGCTCACATGTGGCTAGGCACTACTGTATTGGACAGTTGAAGTCTGAAGAATGAGTAGGTGGGACTAAATATCTCTGGAGTTCTCCCTGTAACGTCATGACTCTACGTTGCTTCTGCAGTTCTTCATTTTAAATCAGCTACAGTGTGAAAGTGCAAAAGTGGCCAGTGGGCTCAGGATATGAGAGCGATTGCCACTGTGGCTGAAAGATAGAACTTAAGCCCTCAGTAAGGTTTGCACTGATGTGTGGACATGGCCTTTAACCCCACCCTTGAGCAGCTGTGTTACATTAGGTGGTAATAAGTGGTGTAAGGTGGGTCAACAGAGTGGGTGGGTGCACACATTTCCATGATATAGCCCAGCTGCTGCTGCTAAGTTGCTTCAGTCATGTCCAATTCTGTGCGACCCCCTAGACAGCAGCCCACCAGGCTCCCCCGTCCCTGGGATTCTCCAGGCAAGAACACTGGAGTGGGTTGCCGTTTCCTTCTCCAATGCATGAAAGTGAAAAGTGAAAGTGAAGTTGCTCAGTCGTGTCCGACTAGTAGTGACCCCATGGACTACAGCCCACCAGGCTCCTCCATCCATGGGATTTTCCAGGCAAGAGTACTGGAGTGGGTTGCCATTGCCTTCTCCGATATAGCCCAGCACATTCTATTAAATAAGACAATAAACAGCATCCTTCTCATTTATTGAGCACTATTTATGGACCAATTGTATTGTATTTAAAGTGATGTAATCTTCTTTTTTTAATTTTTACTTTATTCTACGTTACAATACTGTATTGGCTTTGCCATACATTGACACGAATCAGCCACAGGTCCACCCACTGAGGTGGGAATTATCAACTTTATTTAGTAGGTGGGGGACTAATCCTGAAAGAGACAAACTATTATGCCCAATGTCAGACTCCTAGAAGAATAGAAAAGTGAAAAGTCAAAGTGAAGTCGCTCAGTCGTATTCGACTCTTAGTGACCCCATGGACTGTAGCCTACCAGGCTCCTCTATCCATGGGATTTTCCAGGCAAGACTACTGGAGTGGGCTGCCATTTCTTTCTCCAGGGGATCTTCCCAACCCAGGGATCAAACCCAGGTCTCCTGCATTGCAGACACATGCTTTACCGTCTGAGTCACCAATGTGTATTTTAATCCAGCTTTTCCAGACCCAGAAACCCATCTCTCAACTACCACAACATACTGCTTTACAAACAAATAATCACTTTTGGTATTCTACCTCACTCCTATGAGGGTTTCCCAAATTGTACACAGAGTGAAGAAAAGGGATACAAATGTTAAAGACGTTGCTTTCACTTTCTAATGACTGAGAAACTAACAAACATGAGTTTATATGAATGTTATAAAAGATAACTTTCTAATAAACATAAACACCTCTTCTCTCTCAGTTAAGCATACTTGCAAATAAGGAAGAAAGAAGTAAAAGAGCGAGAGGAGGCAGGAAAGAAGGACAAAAGAAGGGAAGGAAATAACTAAGGAACAAAGGAAGAAATTTAACAAAAAGAAAAAAGGAAGGAAGGAAGAGAGGGAGGGAGAAGGAGAGTTGCCAAGTATTGAGGCATTTCAGTAGAGACTCAAGGCTCTGGTCAAAGAATCAAGGCAACATTTTCCCTCTCTTAAACATGGGCTGCCATTCATGATTCATACTCAGACCACAATACACCTCTTGGCAAATAAATGCATCATTCCTGCTGAAATGCAGAGGAAGGCTCCTTTACACATTGAATATGCCTATGCTCAGACACTCATGCTCAAATTGGGTTTCCCTTGTGGGTCAGCTGGTAAAGAATCTGCCTGCAATGCAGGAGACCACGGTTTGATCCCAGGGTTGGGAAGATCCCCTAGAAAAAGGAAAGGCTACCCACTCCAGTATTCTGGCCTGGAGAATTCCATGGACTGTATGATCCATGGGGTCACAAAGAGTCAGATACAACTTAGCGAATGAACAACACACACAGGATGATAACCGTTTTTATGTATTGCATACTTACTCCATACCAAGCCCTGTTTGAGTGCTTTATGTAGATTATTCAGTCTTCATCATATAGGCACCCTTACCACACCCATTTTCACAGATAGGTGACTGAGGCACATATTGCTTACAACAGTAACAAACAATAACATGGTTCCCAATTTTTCTTATCCTGATCTTCTAATAGGTATTTCATAGTCNGATATAGCCCAGCAGATTCTATTAAATAAGACAATAAACAGCATCCTTCTCATTTATTGAGCACTATTTATGGACCAATTGTATTGTATTTAAAGTGATGTAATCTTCTTTTTTTAATTTTTACTTTATTCTACGTTACAATACTGTATTGGCTTTGCCATACATTGACACGAATCAGCCACAGGTCCACCCACTGAGGTGGGAATTATCAACTTTATTTAGTAGGTGGGGGACTAATCCTGAAAGAGACAAACTATTATGCCCAATGTCAGACTCCTAGAAGAATAGAAAAGTGAAAAGTCAAAGTGAAGTCGCTCAGTCGTATTCGACTCTTAGTGACCCCATGGACTGTAGCCTACCAGGCTCCTCTATCCATGGGATTTTCCAGGCAAGACTACTGGAGTGGGCTGCCATTTCTTTCTCCAGGGGATCTTCCCAACCCAGGGATCAAACCCAGGTCTCCTGCATTGCAGACACATGCTTTACCGTCTGAGTCACCAATGTGTATTTTAATCCAGCTTTTCCAGACCCAGAAACCCATCTCTCAACTACCACAACATACTGCTTTACAAACAAATAATCACTTTTGGTATTCTACCTCACTCCTATGAGGGTTTCCCAAATTGTACACAGAGTGAAGAAAAGGGATACAAATGTTAAAGACGTTGCTTTCACTTTCTAATGACTGAGAAACTAACAAACATGAGTTTATATGAATGTTATAAAAGATAACTTTCTAATAAACATAAACACCTCTTCTCTCTCAGTTAAGCATACTTGCAAATAAGGAAGAAAGAAGTAAAAGAGCGAGAGGAGGCAGGAAAGAAGGACAAAAGAAGGGAAGGAAATAACTAAGGAACAAAGGAAGAAATTTAACAAAAAGAAAAAAGGAAGGAAGGAAGAGAGGGAGGGAGAAGGAGAGTTGCCAAGTATTGAGGCATTTCAGTAGAGACTCAAGGCTCTGGTCAAAGAATCAAGGCAACATTTTCCCTCTCTTAAACATGGGCTGCCATTCATGATTCATACTCAGACCACAATACACCTCTTGGCAAATAAATGCATCATTCCTGCTGAAATGCAGAGGAAGGCTCCTTTACACATTGAATATGCCTATGCTCAGACACTCATGCTCAAATTGGGTTTCCCTTGTGGGTCAGCTGGTAAAGAATCTGCCTGCAATGCAGGAGACCACGGTTTGATCCCAGGGTTGGGAAGATCCCCTAGAAAAAGGAAAGGCTACCCACTCCAGTATTCTGGCCTGGAGAATTCCATGGACTGTATGATCCATGGGGTCACAAAGAGTCAGATACAACTTAGCGAATGAACAACACACACAGGATGATAACCGTTTTTATGTATTGCATACTTACTCCATACCAAGCCCTGTTTGAGTGCTTTATGTAGATTATTCAGTCTTCATCATATAGGCACCCTTACCACACCCATTTTCACAGATAGGTGACTGAGGCACATATTGCTTACAACAGTAACAAACAATAACATGGTTCCCAATTTTTCTTATCCTGATCTTCTAATAGGTATTTCATAGTCTCCTTAGCAACCTCCATCCAGCCATCACCTTCCCTTAATCAAGGCTTTAGCCTATCCATCATTCCTGATGCTAATCACAAAGTTCTGCACTTATTGGCAGTAAAGGAGGATTTATGTTTCATGTATTCTATCATTTATTTGTGCATAGAAAAACATCTCATAAAGTTGTGAATTAAAATTTTAAAACATTTTATGTGTATTTTACCACAATGTCAAAAACTGAAAAAATCAAGTCAAAAATAGAAAAAGTAAAAACAACTTTATTTCTTTATGATTCCCTGAGTCAACAATATAGACTAAACTCAACTAGATGGTTCTTCCACTAGTCTTATGAGGGATCACTCACATGACTATAGTTGTGTGGTGACTCAGTAAAGGATGATCTGGGATGTCCTCCGTCACTTGGCTACAGGCTGATGCTGTCATCTGACTCACCTCTCTTGAGTAGGCTGGCCACAGAGCCTTATCATGGCAACTGCACTCTAAATCCCAATCTGAAAGTACTTTTAAAAATCTCTGCTTGTATCACATTTACTGATGTCCTCTTGGCCAAAGCAATTCTCATGGTCAAGTTCAGGATCAAAGTTGGAGGAAAGGGATCCATAACAGTCTAACACATAATAAACACTTTCCATATTCTTTTTATCTTTCAAAATCGTCAAAACAACTTGAGATGACTGAATAAAAGAAGGGAATCCAAATGTCCAACTAAGCCCAGAATATATCAAATTCTAAATTTGGTGTTAAGTTTGAACCTCAGATGTAAATGAATACTAAGTCCCATATCTTCACTGAAATATATTTCTCTTCATAATATTTTATAAAGATGGCCACCAGTTTTGTATTTAAATGAAAAATGATATTTCATTAGAGGGCAAACAACATTGAATATTTTTTTCAAGACTCTACTGAATGATGACAATAGCTAATGCTGTATTTTTGCCATGGGAACTTTTGTTTCACTGAACCACTAAAATTACAATCAGATGTGCTCATTTTCTGTTGAAGTAATGAACAATGGTATGTCTGAGAGAGAAATTCAAAGTGCATCATTTATCTTATCCTATTTTCAATTAGGCCAAATAAAGTATAAAGTTGGTTCCAAACTACATCACAGAAACAGGGTGAGTAAATTTATTATACCACTAGAGTGCTAATCTTAGCAGATGGTAGAAAAATATTTTTAGCATGAAATATGCTAAAGCAATAAATCTGAACAAGGTGGATCTTATCAACTAATATCTCCCCAGTGTGAGGTAAAACTCCTGCATGACAACTCAGCATTCTTATGAAGTCTGGCGGATGTGGTTAGATATGGCCCTCAGTGAGATAGGAGAAAAACAACAAAAATGAGTCTCAAATAAGAAAACAAACTAGACACCCAGAGCACTGCATTGAATTTAAAAAAAAAAAAAAATAAAATGACTGTGTTATGTTTTCAATGATCTTAAATTTTACTCTTGAAAACATGCCTACTGGAGTCCCCCATTTGGGAATTTTCTAAGTTGGAAAATTTACAGAAAGACTCTATTAGGTCAGTTTCAGAGCAGAGATGAGCACAGTGCTACAGCTGCATGTTGCTACAGTCACACATTTTCACAGATTACCATTAGATAAGGAGGTCCCACCAGTCCACTCTGAAGATCAGCCCTGGGATTTCTTTGGAAGGAATGATGCTGAAGCTGAAACTCCAGTACTTTGGCCACCTCATGTGAAGAGTTGACCTACTGGAAAAGACTCTGATGCTGGGAGGGATTGGGGGTAGGAGGAGAAAGGGATGACAGAGGAATAGATGGTTGGATGGCATCATTGACTCGATGGACACGAGTCTGAGTGAACACCTGGAGATGGTGATGAACAGGGAGGCCTGGTGTGCAAAGAGTCGGACACGACTGAGCAACTGAACTGAACTGAACTGAGGGCAAACATCCAATGAGAGAGCCCAGGGAGGGGGCTCTTACACACTGTGCTCTGATTCATGCCACCTGAATGAGAGCTCCCAGTTGCAGGGATACATTTGGTTCATGGTTCATCGGCATCCCACTCCTAAGCATAAATAGAACAGGATACTAAAGAGTTCTACTTTCAAAGGATTATGTACAAAATAGAACAGTAAGAAATAATAGAGTTACAGCAATCATGTGTTTGCAAAGTTTGTCAAAGAGGTGGTTGAGCTAGGCACTTTTCAAAGTGATCTTAAACTCCATGTTTTATAGCCACCTTATACCTGATTAATGTTCATGTCCCAAAGAAGTGATGTGTTAACTAGGTTAGAGTAATGGTGGGTTTGGGGTCAGAAAACAAGGAATTCATGCCTAAATGTGTCACTAATCTCCCATTTGACCCTTAACTCATGGTTTTTCTAAGCTTTAAATTAATTATCTACAAAATAAAGGACTTGCCCTATAGCATCACTACATAAAGAATGAATGTAAGGAAGAAGGAATGAGTCAGAATCATTAGGAAAAGTTGCATCTGAGGTCAGTAGCTTCAGAGAGGCCCCAGTGACTCAGGAGTCCAGGCATTCCTCTTTATTAATCTTGCTAATATGTCAAATATTTTGAATTATGTTTTGCTCTTTCACTTGAATTGAAAACAAAGCTAAAGCCATCAGGATGTCAAAAATAAATTTAGCCTGGACAAATTATGAGATACCATCTTATGTTTATTATACTTTCCACAATCTATACATTCTGTGGTAATAGAGATAGATGTTAAAAATTAGTTATGGGTTGAAAGAGTTTAGGAAAGAAACTTCTCTGGTTGGTGAAGTGTGTGAGAGGGGAAAGGAGGGTGGGTACAAAGGTATGTAGGCCACCCTTGACTTTTCCTCCAGGGTTCTCCCTTCCAAATTCTCTCTTTTGAATTTCTGTGGCCTCAGGGTTAGGGCAACATTTACAGACGTAAACAAAGCTCTTGTGGGAATGTGGGATTACACTGGGAATGAAGCCTGGCTGCAGGGGTGCCGGGTGGGGGTGGCGGTGTGCTGCTGTCCATGGTCCTGATCTACCTCTGTTTTGGCTGTTTCTCCTGATTATGGAACGCCACAGATGATATTTATCCAGTTTATTCAACGTGATACAAGGATTTCTGATTTAGTTGTGAAAGAGGCTGGGTCAAAAGGAGTGGATAAACACTGAGTGAGAGACACTGGCGCTGAAAGATTACAAGGGGGAAATAAACAAAAATATGTTGATATTTTTCAAATAATCACAGGTAGCATGAATAAAACCACAAATAACAATGGCCAAAATTTGGAACTACTGAAAGAGAGTACAATATTTGTGCCCAAAGTGACATAATCAGAGGAAATTTTGATATAAATAAACACATTCAGGGGAAGGGTGCGGAACATTAATCTGGTACAATAAAATTCATTGCTTAAGCACCAAAGGCTTACAGCTTTCTTTGACTTAGTATTTTCCCTCTTGATGACATTTACAATTCTACACTGTCACAGAACAAATAGAATGGTTACTTATTTTGCATTTCAGGCAGCTAATGATATGTATGTTTGGTAGTTCTACCATATTTTCCTAAGTATTCTTTGAAGAAATACAGAGGGGGACTTCCCTACATGCCCTCAGCTATGTTTCTGTGTCCCAGTCAGGGAAATGACATGCAAAGAGAATGCTAGTTGTACCCCGATATCTGTTCTCTCACATTTCCACAGTAGTAGAGTGGTCAGCCAGGACTCCACAGAAAGTTAAGCTTACATTTCAAAGTGTCTCAGCCGTAAAGCTGGCCAGCTGATGACGTTCCAGCCATTGGAATAGAAGTGAAAATATCTCTCTGCCATATTGAAGAATCCTGCAGAGAGAGAGCGAGCGTGCGCTTCCCTATGTTTTATCCTCTATCTTGCTGCCTGCACTGTCAATGCCACAGAAGAGCATGAGTTGAGAACTCAGCCTAGGTGTGGCGAAGTGGGGAACTGGAAGGACCAGAAAAGAACAGAACAGTCAGATAGCTCTAAACTTCATTCCTCTAGAGTAACATGTCAAAGAGAAATAATATGTATTTCCCCTAAGCCACTACCACTATTTTTTTCTGTTACTAGCAGCTGAACCTAATTCTAATTAATACACTATTCATCAACATTTGATGAATGCACAGCAAATACTGGCTTGTGTATGCTCAATCAAAAAAAAAAAAAAGAATCTTAAGAAAAATAACAAATCAACAAGCAGAAGAGTCCCATGATTTCCTTTTATATCTACACGAAGCAGGAATCCCCAAACATCTCTAAGCATTGGTATTTCCTAAGAAACAATTTTCTCTTGCTCCAAACATTCTCCTCACTCTCACTCCTTACCCAGGAGTACTGTGAACTTCACAATAAACCTTTTAAGTGCATGACACTGAGAAGCTTGAAGTTACCATCCACGAAAAAGAAGTTAGCCATCCCAGATTTCTAGTCTTCCCAAAGAGATTGGTTCTTTTTTTTTTTTTTCTGATGATATAAGTGTGCACCTTAAACTTACTGTTGCACAAAATTTAGTATTTTTCAACCAATTGTCTCTGAATTTGAAAGACAGTGGTGATCTCTTCTTATGCAGGCAGGCTGCACTCAAAATGGACAACCAGTTGAGAACACTTTGTAAAAATGACCAGAATTCCCTTCCAGGGGCCCCTCCCTTCCCTATTCTTATTGCCTAGAAAATGCTAGGAAAATTTAAAATGAATGATGACCAATTGAAAAAGAAAAGGAAATCAAAGAAACATTTATTCCCTGAAACATAGCCCTATTTCTATCACCTTTACATAAGCACACAGACAGTTTCTGTCAGCTCTGGTTTTTGTGGTGGCATTGGGATAGAGAAAAGCCCATACACAGGTTGGAAAACTTGCTTCTAGGCATCAGCAAAAATATTGCATGCTTTTAAATCTCATTAAAGCAGGGCCATATACTTTTCTCAAAGTCTGCTATTGACTATAAAACATGAAATCTGAGGGATTAAAATCAAATACAAAAGACATACATGTTACTATTTTACGCATGAACAACAAAGGATTCATAATTCTCTCCTCTGAGGCTACAAATACTTCAATTCCAATCTACCTGGACATACAACTAATAGGAGTACCCATAGGGACTGCAGTCACTGAAACAGGCATCCATAGGAGGACCAAGGTGTTTAATGGGTCTACTTTAGGACATTAGTCTAAGTAGGCAGTGGCGTCTATGCTTCAGTCTCCACAAAGAGCCCATTTGTTGATCTATAGCTATTGCTTTCCACCAACTGCTTAATCACAGCTGAGATTTGATATTAGGCTTCCCTGGTGGCTCACACAATAAAGAATCTACCTGCAATCAATCTGAGTTCGAACCCTCGGTCAGGAAAAGTCCCTGGAGAAGAGAATGGCTCTACCTATCCCAATATTCTTGTCTAGAGAATCCCATGGACAGAGAAGCCTGGAAAGCTATAGTCCATAGGGTTGCAAACAGTTGGACATGACTGAGGGACTATCACACACACACACACACACACACACACACACACACACACACACAGCAGTATGGCCTGATATGAGAACATGTGGGTGATTCAGGGCAAAGACATTCCCACTGTTACAGCAATAAGGCGCAGCATCTGAACTGCTAATTAGAGAAAGCTGAGCACTGAGGAATTGATACTTTTGAACTGTGGTGTTGGAGAAGACTCTTGAGAGTCCCTTGGACTGCAAGGAGATCAAACCAGTGAATCCTAAAGGAAATCAACCCTGAATACTCATTGGAAGGACTGATGCTGAAGCTGAAGCTCCAATATTCTGGCCACCTGATGCAAAGAACTGACTCCTTGGAAAAGACCCTGATGCCAGGAAAGATTGAAAGCAGGTGGAGAAGGGGACTACAGAGGATGAGATGGTTGGATGGCATCACCGACTCAACAGACATGAGTTTGAGCAAGCTCCAGGAGTTGGTGATGGACAGGGAAGCCTGGCATGCTGCAGTCCATTGGGTCACAAAGAGAAGGACATGACTGAGCGCATGAAATGAACTGAACTGAATGTCATCTTCATTTGCATAGCAGACAGAGACAACTGTTAACAGCCAGATGACTTTCCTACGTGAGCATTTTGGTCCTGAGTTAACTTTAAAAGAAGAGAGGAGAACTCTTCCATTGGAAACCTCATCTTTTTCCAAAGGAGATTTTTTTTTTTTAGTTATAAACAGGAAAGTGATGGGAAAAGAAGCTGGAAAATTACTCTGTGACCTAGCCTAAGGGGTAGACATGTACAGTAGGCCTTAAGGCTGAACCACTGCTTTGTCCAGGCTGCTTCCCACCACCTCTGATGTGTCTCCCTTCTCTCCCTCTTAACAATGTTGAATATTATTCTCACTTAAGATCTGCAAAGAGAAACAAGCCCAGATATAATGAGAAATTTGAGAAATGGCTCAAGTGACATCTCTTTCCTCTCCTTTCCCTGACCTTCTAAAGGTGTCTAGAGACTTTGCTGAAGAATGTGCAAAGATGGCAAGAAGTCTGTGACCTGCATTGCCAGTGTCCTTAAACAATCAGAAAATCCCCATCCCAACCCAACTTGCATATGGGAAAATGTTAACTTTCTCTTAATTAAAACTCCACTTGCAATCCCAGGTCATGTTACATTGTATCACCCATTTAACTGCATTGTGATTGATTTGTGTCAACTTTCACTATACTCAAAAGGAAGTCAATAAATAAAGATCAATAGTTTTTTATTTCTTCAGCTTTTTTATTAGAAAGAATAGATGAGTGAAATAACATCAGCAATAGCAGTGGCACAGAGCCTCCCTCAGTACTTTCCTTGGTAAAAATTATATTAAAACAAATCAGATTTAAACTCATGAGTGGGATAGCGGCATTATCTGATCTGTCATTAAGTTGCCTTCAACACTTTTAAATGCAAATATTGAAACAAACATGCTTGCTTGTGTCTGTCTGCTCTGAGACGAATTCTCTTCACTATATGCCCAATGAACTTGTTCTCCAAAATCCCTAGTTTTTGCAGCTCTGGTTAAAGGTATTAATGATCTGTCGAGACTGAGTGGTGCTCTGTGGATGAAGAAGGTTCACATTCAGATGGAAAAATGAATAATTCCTTGTTCAAATAAGGGAGGAGGACCACACTTTGCATGGATCCAAAGGCATTATAGACTTCTGAGGGTGACACAGTTGTGCATAGATTTCTCCAGCCCCAGAGCTACAGCAGAGTCCCAGAGGGACTTGTTGGTTGCTAACACTGTACTTGCCAGGTCTTGAGAAAATTGGGGGTTAGGAGAGGGGCTGGTAGGAGAAAAAAAGTGGTTTTAAGTGAAGGGTTAGAACCATCAGAATGATGGCAAGAGGGTACTTACTGGATATGGGGCAAAAATGATTGACTATTCAATAGGGGTAATTTCATTATTTTGAAAACTAGAAAGGTATAGGCCAGCTGCTGAATGTCCTCTAGCTCTGGACAGAACTAAGAGTAATATCACACACACACACACCCCAGAAGTGTGGCCATCACCAACTTGCCTTACTTGACATAATTAGGCCTCTGAAATCTGTGACCTCTATACAAAGAAGTTGAAACCTTTTGGCCAATTTTTTTAACAGTCAATTCCACTGTGGCTAGTGTTCCCACACAGAAAAGAAATTTCTCCTATTTATTATCCATGTGTTACCTCACTTCAATCTCAAAATAAAAGCATATGAAATAAATTGAAGAAAGTCTACATCTGTATTCCCAGTTCCAACTTTCATTAAAGTCATAACTGCATGCAGTCACCTCCTTATTTTAAACTGCCATATGGATATACCAATCATAGGGACCTAACATGAATCCTGTTCAACTGCATTATCTTCTTCTCTAAACTAGATTCTCCCCTTGACATTGATTTCTAGAGAAAGAAACCCCCATGCTCAGGTAGCATATTATTTTTGAATGCTTCCTCTGCCTTGTTCCCTACATTCACCAAGTATACTGTGATATCTCTTTCATTAATCCCCTTAATTCAATTGATGAAAAATTTAAGTATCACTAAGAAAAACATTAATAAAGAGACAGATCATCTGTATTCAAAATCTTCCTATTGAGTACAAGAAACTACATAAGGAATTATATATGATACAATGCATTGTACAGAAGTGTAACAAAACAGACATGAATAAAACATGATGTCTGCTAAAGAATGGAGAGGGATGTAGCTAGTTGAAGGTTCAAGGACTGAGGGAGAATGAATGCAGAGCATGAAGAACAGGGAGGAATTTATCAGCAAGAGAAAGGTAGGTGGTGGGATGGAAGGAAAAGCCACATAGAGATGGCAGAATGGACTGAAGCAAAGGTGAAGGAATAAGAAAAGACGTTTCATTTCAGAAACTACTCAGCCACACTGGCTAAAGTAGGGGTTTCTGCAGGACAGAAGAGTAATGAGGAATAATATCCCAAAGTTGAGTTGAATTCATATTATGGAGGGTCTTCAATTCCAGGTGAAGGCATCATCTCTGTGCCTAACTGAGAGGGCAAGAGGGTGCCTCAAAGTTCACACTCGCTCAGAGCATCATGCTGCTATGGACAGAGGTGAAAGTGACCCCTTTTGTAAGTATTATTTTTTAAATTTATTTTGGCCACACTGCATGGCATGCATGATCTTAGTTCCTCAACCAGGGACTGAACCTATGCCCCTGCAGTAGAAGTGGGGATTCCTAACTGCTGGACTAACCAGGGAAGTCCCAGGAGTGCCCTCTTCTATGTGGCTGATGAAATACCAATTGCTATGCTTTGGGGGAAAACACTCTGTCAACATTTATTAAAAATAAACAGACTCTTTGTCTCAACAATTGTTCTCCTGGGAATATGTCCTATAGAAACTTCAGTCTACAGAGATAGATTACATTTCAAGAATTTTTTTTTTGGGGGGGGGGGAATTGTTTTAAACTCATTCTTAAGAAAGTGGATGGAATCTGAATGTTCATGGTGGGTTAAGGGTGGGATGACTGAATAAACTTGCATTGCCATGTCATGACATGGTATATAATTAATAATACTCAAGTCCTATTGACCTGAAGGGTGTCAATAACATAATGCTTAAAAAGCACATTTCATATATATATATGTATGCACATATACTGCTATTATATAACACACATACATAATGTACATTATATATTATATAATACATTTATATCCTATTTATGTGAAGATAAAAATAAAAGACATATATGTCTAAATAAAATATGCATAGATAGCTAATGTGAAATGTGACCTGTGAAACTGTAGAGGACAGGAAATTAAAAAGATGTTTATTACAGATTCCATAATTTGCCTCACTATAGGAAATTTTTGGAAATCCTAACATGATTAACTTACAAGAAAGTATTAATTAATGCTAGTGTCAAATAATGTTTACTATGTATATTATTAAGAAGAAAAAACACATGTTGTAAAATAGTATGCATAGTATAAGCCCATCTATATATATGCTTCTAAGTATATGGAAAATAGTTTGAATGGATATACACCAACATAAAAGATTTGCAAATGTGCATTCTTTCTTATTGCCTTTTTGCATTTTTTGTTTCCTTTTATTCATTAGATGCATTATTTAGAGGACTTTCTGAATGCCAGATGCTGTTCTAAGCTCTTTTTCCCTGTTTTGGCTTCCTGNATAGTTTGAATGGATATACACCAACATAAAAGATTTGCAAATGTGCATTCTTTCTTATTGCCTTTTTGCATTTTTTGTTTCCTTTTATTCATTAGATGCATTATTTAGAGGACTTTCTGAATGCCAGATGCTGTTCTAAGCTCTTTTTCCCTGTTTTGGCTTCCTGTTTGAGTTCTAGCACTCATCTCACATGCTAGAAAAGTAATGTTCAAAATTCTCCAAGGCAGGCTTCAGTAGTATGTGAACCGTGAACTTCCAGATGTTCAAGCTGGCTTTAGAAAAGGCAGAGGAACCAGAGATCAAATTGCCAACAT
>SJYW01001876.1:102274-145237 GCA_006410735.1 Raphicerus campestris | reverse complement strand
TGCAGCACTGTTTATAATAGCCAGGACATGGAAGCAACCTAGATGTCCATCAGCAGATGAATGGATAAGAAAGCTGTGGTACATATACACAAGTGAGTATTAGCCATTAAAAAGAATACATTTGAATCAGTTCTAATGAGATGGATGAAACTGGAGCCTATTATACAGAGTGAAGTAAGCCAGAAAGAAAAACACTAATACAGTATACTAACACATATATATGGAATTTAGAAAGATGGTAATGATAACCCTGTATGCGAGACAGCAAAAGAGACACAGATGTATAGAACAGTCTTTTGGACTCTGTGGGAGAGGAAGAGGGTGGGATGATTTGGGAGAATGGCATTGAAACCTATATACTATCATGTAAGAAATGAATCGCCAATCTATGTTAGATACAGGATACAGGATGCTTGGGGCTGGTGCATGGGGATGATCCAGAGAGATGATATGGGGAGGGAGATGGGAGGGGGCTTCAGGATTGGGAACTCATGTACACCCGTGGCGGATTCATGTCAATGTATGGCAAAACCAATATGGTATTATAAAGTAAAATAAAGTAAAAATTAAAATTAAAAAAGGTAAAAGACAAATAAAATTTTTTTAAAGCAAGCTTGTTCAATAGTTCCTATGGATTCATATTTGGGTGATAAAAACATGAAGCAGAATTCCAGTTTCCAGTTCAGTATATAATGAGCTTATTTTACAGTAACCATTTCAGAGACTTCCCTGGCAGTCCAGTGCTTAAGAATCTGCCTTGCAATCCAGGGGACACAGGTTTGATCCCCGGTTGAGGAACTAAGATTCCACCTGCCTTGGGGCAACTAAGCCCACACACCACAACTACTGTGTGGTATAGAACCTGCGTGCCACAATTAGAGAGTCTGTAAGCCGCAACTCCTGAGCCCACACACCGCAGTGAAAGATCCTACATGATGCAAGGAAGATCCCATGGGCCACAACTAAGACCCAATGTAGCCAAATTAAAAAAGAAAAAAAATAACCACTCCATCCTGAAAACAAATAAAAAGCTGAGCAAATTGAAAAATCAACGACTCTGCTCAGAGCCACCGGAAAGTGGGGAGCAGAAACCCATGAGCAGAAAAGTCCAGAGAGACCAGTGCTATAAATGACATGCTATAAAACCTGAGTTATAATGACATACTGTTGGAAGTTCAGCGTAGACAATGCAGAGAATAGAAAACTCCAGGGAAACCAGCACGGAGTCTTCCACACTTTCATGAATGTTACTCTCAGGAGCTCTACAAGATCCTTGGAATATCAGAGAAATCCCCCACTGTGCTGCCAGCATGAGGAGGATAGCAGTAACAATCTTGAAATATGCCAGAGCATTCTTTTCTTCTTAACAAGGCCTGCCCTCAGGAGAAATTATTTCATCCAAGAAATTATTTCATCCATAACCTGCTGGAATTTTACTAGAACTCAATGCTAGCCTCCTCTAGTCATCCTGTCCCACCTAAGGGAAGAAAAGCAACTGAGAAGCTCCAGTGAAATTTACATTCCAGTGACACAGACTCACCAAAAGACTGAGACCTAATTATAAGACTTATGATTATAAATCATAAGATTTTAAACTATGTAAATCATATAAATTATAAATAATAAAACAGGATTCTCTCCCCAACACCTTAGTACTATATCAGTAAAGGCTATTTGTCACAGTTCTTTTTACTCAGTACATCATGACAAACTTTCAAGAAACCATTACAAGGTACTAAAAGGCAAAGAGTACAGTTTAAGAGACTGAACAAGTGCCAGAGTCAGATATGGCAGGAATGTCAAAATCTTCAGACCAATATATATTTTTTTAACTATGATGAATATGCTAAGGGTTTTCATTAGGAAATTAACACAGCCTGTAATAACAGATAATGCAAGCAGAGAGATGGAAATCCTACAGAAGACCCCCAAAAGAAATGCTAGAATTTAAAACATACTAACATAAATGGATAATATCTTTTATAAGTGCTTTCATTAGTAGCTGAGCATGGTTAAGGAAAAAAATCTCTGAGCTTGAAGATATGATAGTATAAACTTTTGAAACTGGAAAGCAAAGAGAAAAAAGACTGAAAAACAGAACAGGAAACCCCAAAACTAGGACAACTACAACCTGTGGGACATGTATGTTGGGAATACTAGAGAAGAAAGGGAGAGAGGAATAGAAACAGTGCTTGAGATAATAATGACTCAGAATTTTCGTAAATTAATGTCAGATGCCAACCATATATTCAAGAAGCTCAGAGAACCACAGGCAGGATAAATGTAGAAAAAGCTTCATTCAGTTCAGTCGCTTAGTCATGTCCAACTCTTCGTGACCCCATGAATTGCAGCACGCCAGGCCTCCCTGTCCACCACCAACTCCCGGAGTTCACTCAGACTCACGTCCATAGAGTCCGTGATGCCATCCAGTCATCTCATCCTCAGTCGTCCCCTTCTCCTCCTGCCCCCAATCCCTCCCAGCATCAGAGTCTTTTCCAATGANATGTGTGTGTGCATGTTGAGATACAAAAGTCAAATGGAAATTGTACATGTACTCAAAGTGAGGTCACTCAAGCAAACTGAAATGTCAATTTTTCTTTCCTTTTTTTTTAAACTTAAGATTCAAATTATATTCATTCAATGTTAAAAAAAACTGATTAATTCGTGCCCATCAGTAGGTCTCTTTGTGGAATATCTTTGGTTTTCAAAAAAGCATAAGTACAAATTAATTATTACTTAACAGATGCATTCTTTTAGATATAGCCTTCTGAAACATTCGGTCCCAGGGGAAAATAGCTACAGGGCTGCTTGGGTGTTAAAAATGATGAGATCCTAACAAATTCCCTTCTGGCTCTAGCCATCTATGAGCATCCTGTGGAAATTGTAAGCCTCCTGACAGACAGAAGGGAGTGTTTGAGGACTTGGAATGTAGGTCGACAAACCTGAAGCTGCACTGTACTGCTAAGTGAAGGAATGGCCAAACAAACGGCTCTGCTGGGCTCTTCCCAGGAGTGTTTTCACTGAAGCATCACAAAACCCTGAGAGGTAGGAAGATTATCCACATTTTATAGATGGGGAATTGAGGCTTGGTAAAGTGAAGTAATGTTCACAAGGTCCCTGTAAGAGAGCAGTGTAGTCAAGGCTAGAAGGCAAAATTCAGAACTTTAAAAGGACGTATATCCAGCCTCAGGCTCAGCTCCCCCAAGCCGGCTCAGAAGCTACAGCCAGTTTCCTGACCCCTGCATTGTAGCTCAGCTGTTCTGCGCCTGGAGCCAAACGTTCTAGTGCTGGAGCTTCTTAATTCCCCAAATTCTTGAGAGTGACCGAGGAAGCAGCTCCACAGGCAGCAGCTCCATGGGTGGGCTAGCTCTGTAGTGTCATTCTGGGGTGTTCTATGAGCCCAGACTTACGGCCATTCCTCTATCCTTTCCAAAGATTCTGAGACATCCTAATCTTCTGTTTGGGCTTCCCAGGTGGCTCGGTGGTAAAGAATCTGCCTGCCAAGGCAGGAGATGCAGGAGACGTGGGTTCGATCCTTGGGCCAGGAAGATCCCCTGCAATTGCTGTTGTTCAGTCACTAAGTCATGCTTGACTCTTTGTGACCCCATGGACTGAAACACACCAGGCTTCCCTGCCCTTCAGTATCTCCTAGAGCGTGCTCAAATTCACATCCATCGAATTGGTGATGCCATCCAACCATCTCATTCTCTGTGGCCCCCCTACTCCTCCTGCCCTCAATCTTTCCCAGCCTCTGGGTCTTTTCCAGTGAGTTGGCTCTTTGCATCAGGTGCCCAAAGTATTAGAGCTTCAGCTTCAGTGTCAGTCCTTCCAGGTAATATTCAGGGTTGATTTCCTTTAGAATTGACTGGTTTGATCTCCTTGCTGTCTAAGAGACTCTCAGGAGTCTTCTCCAGCACCATACTTTGCAAGCATTGATTCTTCCATGCTCAGTAACCCACTTCAGTATTCTTGCCTGGAAAATTCCATAGACAGAGGAGCCTAATGGGCTACAGTCTATGGAGTTGCACAGAGTCACACGTGACTGAGCAATGAAGCACAGCAGACAACAATCCTTTGTTTAAAATACTTCCTGATGAAAATATCTACCATAGTCTCTATGCCTGCAACTGATTCCTGATTGAGTCAACTCTCAACCTCTTGCACCATAAACATGCTTTTCTTATCTGGGAACAGGAGGAAAGGAAATAGCCAGCATGTCTGAACACAAAGCAGAATGCCTCCATGGGGCTTATTTTCATTTCTTTACCCAGTGGGTTCTGTCCTCTTACCTTGGGATATTTGTGACTATACTGGGTTTGGGGCTATTAAATCCACTCCATTTTTTCTACTTTGCAGCAGAAAGTCTCCCAGAACACATTTGCTTATGGAGCAGTGACGAGCCTTCTTTCTTAGATGTCCTCCAAGGGTAAATTGGCATTTACGAAGCCCTTGCACATTGATAAAGGGTTTAGCAAAACTATTTCTCTAGATATTCCTTCTGCTGATATACCAAACTAGGCTCAGGAATAGGGCCTCAGAACTCATGTCAACGGGAAGCTAAAAATTCCTGCAACCAGAGTACAAATAAGCACATTCTAGGAACCCAAAGGTACCTCTAGTATCTCCCCCTATCTCCCATCCTTGCTGGAAGGCAGCATGGTTCTCTGGAGCCTCTCAGGTCTAGAGTAAGTATTTTGTACTTATACCAGTTTTCCATAATACTATATAACCATGGAAATTTTTTTAACCACTTGTGTTGTTGTTACATTGACTGGAAAATTAGGATTAAAATTGTATCTATATACTCCGTAAAGTGGTTGTCAGAATTAAATGAAATGATGTGTATACTTCACTTAGGACAAACAGGTCCAAGTAAAATTAAGTTCTATACAAACACTCACTATTATTATTGTTCACTTAATGTACAAGGCAGACAATATTTCTCCATGTTACATTTGAGGAATCTGAAGCTCAGAGAAGTAACTCACCTAAAATCTCTGCTGCCACTTCCTGTCTATCAAACAAAATGTCGCCCTACTTCCTGGCCCAGTGTGAATGCTGTTCTCTGTGAAGCTCCTTCTAGTACATATACACATATACATCCATATACACTTATGGATGGGCAAACACACATACACAGACACAGCCTCCATGTTAGGTATAATGTTTCCTTTTACTGTATCCTTCCCATAAGATTTAACGCTTTGACATATACAGTTGGCAAGGGCACTAATGTTATCCACTTTCACAAATTACAAGTGAAATTTCTACAAGACAGAGACACTGTATTTTAGTGTTTGACTTTGCCCTAGTGCCTAGCATTTTGCCTTTCACATAATAATTATAATGATCACAACACGAGTATATGGCCTTTCAGTTTATATCAAGCTTTCATTTGGCTCCATCACGTAGTTCTCACCATCCCCCTAAGGACTGGGTATTGATCTCCACATTTTACAATAAAGAAACAGAAGCTGTGAGGTGTGGTGGTAGAGTGAAGGTTTGAACTTCAGTCCAACATCAGAACTCGTGACTTCTGTAACACACTACTGTTATTTCAGTAGGAAGCTTTGAGATGGAATGGAGTGGAGGAGGATGGACTGGGGAGATGAGACAGATGAGAGGCAAGGCGAGGACCATGTGTACCTTATCCGAGCCAGATGGAAGAGGTGAATGGTACAGCTTGGTCACTGGATTGTGTTTTCACAATAAAACCACTTGTACCTTCCTTTTCTTCAAGGCTGTCGTGAGAGTGAAATGAGGGAAAGAACTGAAACTGTAGAGGAAAGAACAGTGCTTTCTGAAAACATAAAGGATGGTTAATGTCATCCCACATCATCTCAGTGATGACCAACAGATGACAAAACTTCCGGGCACTCTCCCAGTCAGAAAGCCCTGGTCAGACAATACTGACACTGGAACTATTGAGGGAAAATCATTTTTTCCTCTCCTCTCACAAATGCAGTGCCCATTTCTCTTCTCCATGGAGCTGGGATGCCAGAACAAAAGGTGAAGGCTAGACCTACTAGGCTCAAGGTAGCTCATAGGAACTGAGGCCCTGTGTCATGTTTCTAGCTGGTCAGTCAAAGGCAGGAATTCCTGTGGGGATAGTCCTGGAAATCTGAGGGGGAACCATGCAGAAGCTCAAGACCTTAGCTTTAGGTCAGCACCCGGACACCCTGATCTAAGGCAGCAAGGACTCACTTCACCAGAACAGACTTCCTGCTCAAAACTCCATTGTTTTAAATGAATTTTGTACAGAAGCAATCTTTCTGTCTCATTTATTTCACTTAGCATAATGCTCTCCCAGTACATCCATCTTGCTGCAAACGGCAAAATTTTATTTTTTATGGCTGAGTAGCATTCCATTGTGTTTGTGTGTGTATTTCACATCTTCTTTGTTCATTCAATCTGTTGATGGACAGGATTCCATATCTTGGCAATTGTCAATAACGCTGCTATGAACGTTCAGGTAAATGAAATAAGTCAGACTGGGAAAGATAAATATGATGTCTTTGACAAGTGTGGAATCTAAAAAATAATAATAATAAAAAGAAACTAGTAAATATAACAAAAAAGAAGCAGACTCACAGACATGGAAAATAAACTAGTGGTTACCAGTGAGAAACAAGATAGGAATGGGGGAATGGGAGATACAAACAAACTACTGGGTATAATATAGGCTCAAGAATGTATTCTGTACAACACAGGAAATGTAGCCAAAATTTTGTAATAACTTAATGTAAAGTAATATTTCAAAATTATAAAATAAATAAATTTAAAATTGTAAATATTTGACACTCTTGCCACAGGCAATGTGCCTTGCAATGGATAGGAACTGGACTGCAAGGACGTTCAAAGCCACATTGACTCAAATGGAGGCACAGTGGCCAAAGCAAGTCTAGGAACAAAAGTTCTGTCATTCTGAGTCCCATGAACTCCCCAGTAGCTATAGTCTAAGCATCAGAATTGACCAGGTTGCTCTTCTAAGCAAAGGTCAAGAGTTTCCATCTTTAGGAATTTCCATCTTCCAGGTCTTGGGTCTGCTCCTATTCAAACAAAATAAAGATATCTACTGCCGATTGTATTTGAAGCAAGTCATGCCCTTGTTTAATATTATGGGATGTATAATAAGATATATGGGATAAGATATGGGATGAAATCTTGGAATCACAACATGAGCTATGGACACTCTCCCTCCTACATTTTTAGATATTTCCAGACTCCAGGAATCCATTTATATGAGAGTTCAAGGAGCACATAGCAGGGCCAATGATTAAACACATAGTGTGATCAGGGATCAAGGTCACACATTCATTCATTCTTTTAATTTTTACTTATCAAATGGAAGATTGTCCCTGACATTAAGGATCTTGAATGAGATAAACATGTAAATAAATGGTTGTACTCTTTGAGCAAAACACACCATGCCAATGGCAAGCATGGTAGCATTGAGAAAAACATCTTAATCAAGCTTGGGATGGAGAGAAGGCTTCCAGGAAGAGATGAGGCTTAGCTTGAATCACTTCAGTTCAGTTCATTTCAGTTCAGTTTAGTCATTCAGTTGTGTCTGACTCTTTGTGACCCCATGAACCGCAGCACACCAGACCTCCCTGCTGCTGCTGCTAAGTCGCTTCAGTCATGTCCAACTCTATGCGACCCCATAGATGGCAGCCCACCAGGCTCCCCTGTCCCTGGGATTCTCCAGGCAAGAACACTGGAGTGGGTTGCCATTTCCTTCTCCAATGCATGAAAGTGAAAAGTGAAAGTGAAGTAGCTCAGTCGTGTCCGACTCTTAGCGACCCCATGGACTGTAGCCCACCAAGCTCATCCATCCATGGCATTTTCCAGGCAAGAGGACTGGAGTGGGGTGCCATTGCCTTCTCCACCAGGCCTCCATATCCATCACCAACTCCCGGAGACCATCCAAATCCATGTCCACTGAGTCAGTGATGCCATTCAACCATCTCATCCTCTGTCGTCCCCTTCTCCTCCTGCTTTCAATCTTTCCCAGCATCAGCATCTTTTCCAATGAGCCAGCTCTTCGCATCAGGTGGCCAAAGTATTGGAGTTTCAGCTTCAACATCAGTCCCTCCAATGAACACCCAGGACTGTTCTCCTTTAGGATGGACTGGTTGGATCTCCTTGCAGTCCAAGGGACTCTCAAGAGTCNCAGTCAAGATGAGCATTTGGCTGGAATACAGCTCATCCTAAAGCCCTTAGGGAACTGAGCTTGATGGAAGCAGTATAGAAAAATAAGTACTAAAAGGGGCCACAGAGTGAACTGGAAAAGTGAGTAAGTGAGTGAAAGTCCCTCAGTCATGTCTGACTCTGTGACCCCATGGACTATACAGTCCACGGAATTCTCCAGGCCAGTAGATTGAGTGAATCGGCATAAAAGTTGTTGAGGATGAGTTCAGGACCAATACTGGAGGGAATATTGTACAAGCTTTCCTGGTCACTGAGTTGGTAAAGAATCTGCCTGCAATGTAGGAGACCCAGGGTTTTATTTCTGGGTTGGGAAGATTCCCTGGAGAAGGAAATGGCAACCCATTACAGTGTTCTTGCCCGGAAAGTTCCATGGACAAAGAAGCTGGCAGGCTACAGTGCATGGGATCGCAAGAGTCAGACACGACTAAGCCACCACTGGAGGGAAATCTCCACACCGATGAGCAAGTCCTCAGTCTCACAAAGGGTGCTATCTTTGAGATGCAGGGCAACTTCTTTCAGTCCTGCCTCTTCCTTACCTTCCAGACAACCAACCCAACAACTTCTGAAAGATGTATAATCGTTCCTTTAATAAACCCTAGTCTCTCTTCTCTCTCTTGTCACAGAAATGTATGGGCCTACAGTTAAAAAAAAAATCCCTAAGGACAAAGTCAAACATCAGATATTAAAAGTCAACTGTTGGAGTTTGAAAAAAAAATAATAAAATAGAAAGAACACTTCTTGTACAGCACATTCCTTTGAAAAGCCTTTGTATTTCCCATTATTGAAGTGATGGTATTTTATTCAGCCCAGCATAAGAAATTTGAAGCCATTGTAGAATATCCAGAGGAAGTTTGCAGATGGAATTTTCTGTCTGAGATTAAAGGCGTGTTAGAGCAAATGCTTAGCATTTTATTATACAGAGGAGATCCCATCAGAGCTCATGCTTTGTTAGGTGGTGGAAAGGCCTTTATTGCTACATTTAATGCCTTGTGTTATACCAAGTTTTGTACATTCAGAGCCCTGGACTTGAAGCCTGACAGGCCTGATTTCAGGAATTCATTGTAATAAGGTTTTGGTCTTTGGAACCCAAAAGAGTACTCAGGTCCAGCCACTTTGGCTTCATCCCAAGGGAGAGACATTCACAAAGGACAATGACAAGTGGGAAAACTCGGTAAAATTTTATTATTAGTTGGGCTTGTGCCTAAAGCCACATGCAGAGCTTTCTGGTAAATTTAACTGGAGGATGAAGAGGTTCACCTGAAGCTTGGAACAGAGAGATCTACTCCAACCCCAAGGGACCAAACCCTATGTTTTCCTGATGACAACATTCAAGTCCAAGAAACAAAGAGAGAAGGACAGAGAGAAGACAGATAGAGAGGCTATTATTATCCCACTGCTGCCTTCGTATGGATAATCAACCCCACCCTCTAGGACAGGGGTCCCCAACCTTCAGCATCTAATGGCTGATGATCTGAAGTGGAACTTATGATGTAAGAAAAACAGAAATAAAGTGCGCAATAAATATAATGCACTTGAATCACCCGAAAACCATCCCTTTCCCTGGTCCATGGAAAATTGTTTTTCATTAAACTGATCCTCAGTGCCAAAAAGGTTGGGGACCACTGCTCTGGGATACTGAGCCAAGTCAGATTTCTCAAATGTACCTATCGGATGAAGAACTCCTGAGTGAAGGGTTAAAGGAGAGTAAAATTGCAGGGGGAAGGAAGACACATGGTTTGGGTGCATCTCACATCCTAAAATCCTACCCTCCCTCAAAACCCATCCCTCCCGCTCACTATCTGTGTGCCCTTGGGACAGTCATTGGTCCTTCTGCCTCGACCTTCCTCAGATGATTGACAGAGGCAGTAAAAGGAGTAGAATACATAAAGTTTCTACAGCAGTACCTGGATTCTATAGAGGTGGTGCTATTCCCAGGTCAGACCAAAATAGACCCTACAGATTAGGTGGAAGGATGAGCTAAAGGTAGAGGTTAGGTTTGTCAGATGGTAACAAAGAAGGATGCAAGCCTGATGAGGTTTCAAAAGTAGGGTGACAAGCCAAGAATGAAGACAAAAGCGGAAATTCCTTACTTGGAAGAAACAAGAGCCAGGGTCACCCTGGGTTTGGAACACAGGTCACATGAGATCCTCAGATAGGCTAGGAAGCCAAAGATTTCTGCCCCCACCCCACCCCTACCTCTGATTAAGAGGCTGATTACTTTCAGAGCCTGAGGCAAGCCAGGCTGCAGGGGATTGGAGAAATATGGGGGCAGGGAGCCAGGCAGGTTTATTACGAATTCCAGGTGCCAAGCTACAAAGGAAGAAAAGTCTGGCAGTCACAGGCCAAAGAACTGCCAACACTTTTGACAGTTGTCATTTAAGATTTAATTGTTCTGAGGCAGCATTGCTCAGCAGTAAATACACTTAGGAGGCTTGCAGAGAACTGGGATACTCTGGTGGCTGTTGTGGCATGATGAACAACTGAATAACTCTATCAAAGAGGAGGCAGGCCAGGGGAGGAAAGGAGACCCCTGTGAAGGAACTGTGCTGCCCCATTGTTCTGGCAGAAAAATGTCCAGGACTCAGAGCTCAGCTGCCCCTCTTCTGGGCCCTGATCCCTGGTCTAGAAGTTTATTTAAGGCAATTTTTGTTTAGAACTCTACCCTACCAGGGAAGCTAGGGATAGTTGGGCTTTTGTAGGTCTCACAAAGGCTGGGCGTGTGCAAAGGATTTTCCTTAACCAGAACTGTTAAGTAAAGATTACAGAAAGTAAATAGTAGTCCTTATAGTTGTTAAACATTTCTAATTTTCAAAGCCCTGCAGGAGTGCTTTCTAAGGATTATTTCATTGAACCCTCTAAATACCCCTATGGATTCAGAACAATTATATACCCATTGTTTAGATGAAGAAACTGAGGCCTACGTATGTTAAATAACTTACCCAAGAATGCCCAACTGGTCAGCGGTCAGTCAGGAACACACACCAATGCCCACATCCCTAGCTATTAAACATTGCCATTTGCTAGGAACCCAAGAGCCTGAAGAAAGTATGTATTTAGCACCATTTTCACTAGAATACATTTGAATGCAAGTAATAGATTGTTTCAGAGCAGCTTAGAGCCTAAAAACAGTTGCTATTTGCTTATTAAAGTCAGCACTTCATCAAAGTAAAAGCTAGTCAAAGCTTTTGAAGTCTTCTTGGCCTTTCCCTGGTGGTCAAAAGGTCTTCCCTCAGCTGCAAGGGTTACTTCCCACCTAAGTGTCACCGCCTCATTTCTCTGACCCCCTTTACAGGGCAGCTCTTCAAAATAATTTTCCATGCCCTCTCTTTCTCCTTCATCTCCAGCCATTCTTTCTAGAAACAAATCCAATCTGGCTCTTTTTTCACCCCAAGCCCACTGAAAGTGCCTCTTTGAAGGTCACCAATGACCTCACACTGTCCAGTCCGAGTCAGTTCCCAGTCCTGATCTTATGTAGCCCGCTTGCAGCGTTTGATACACAGGACAACTCTCTCCTCTGTGAAACACTGCCTTGTTTTGCTTCAGGACATCACTTGCTCTTTGTCCCCTTTCTGGTCACTATATTTCAGTCCCTCTGCTGGTTTCTCCCCATTTTTTCCAACTTCCAAATGCTGGTGTGCCTCCAGGCTCAGGAGTTAGACCTCATTGTCCTATATTTCATACACAGTCCCTGGGTAACATAACCCAGCAAGCTTTTAAGCACCATGTATAAACTCATCACTCAAAATGTATCTTTCCAGCACTAACTTCTAGATCTAAATATAAAACTGACTTTTTAATAGCTCCACTTAGGTACATCCAAAGTTTACATACCCTAAAGAGAATTTCTGATCTCACTTTCTCTCCCAAACTTAATTCTTCTTCAATTCGACCCTTCTCAGTAAATGACAACTCTATTCCTCCAGTCACTCAAGTCTTAGAATTGTCTTTGTCTTTCACCTTTATTTGTCACCCCACTTATCAGAAAATGTGCTGGGTCTTTCTTTGAGATAAATCTATAATCAGACCACTTCTCATCACTTCTACTACCTTTTCGGTTCAAACCACCACCACCTCTTAAGTAGACTGTTAGAGTAGCCTCTGTCTGTTCTCTGAGCCTCCACCTTTGGCCAGTTACATTACATTCTCCAAAGACCAGCCAGAGTCCTGTTTTTACTTTATTTATTTACTTTTGGCTGGGCCGGGTCTTCTTTGCTTCATTGGGCTTTTCTTTGGAGGCTGCAGGTGGGGGCTACTCTCTGGCTGTGGTGAGTGGGTTCTCACTGGGGCGGCTTCTCTTGCTGAGGAGCACAGGCTCTAGGGTTCTCTGGCTTCAGTGGTTGCAGCTCCTGGGCTCTAGAGTGCAGGCTCAGTAGCTAGTGCAGGGGCTTAGTTGCTGCTCGGCATGTGGGATCTTCCCAGACCAGGGTTTGGACCCAGGTCCCCTGCATTGGCAGATGGATTTTTTACCACTGAACCACCAGGGAAACCCCAGAGTCATGTTTTAAACATATAAATCACTCTTTAACTCCAAATGTTTTAATAGCCTTCTTACCCAGTCCCCTTTCAGAACCTGAAAAAGCACATTCTCTGCCCCTCATTACCTCTCTGATCTGAATTCCTACCACTCTCAACCTATCTCAGTGTAACTGTGGGATCTGACATACTAATAGGTTATGTAATCTATACAGATAATCATGACCAGACTTTTTTTTTTTAATTGGGGTATAGTTGATTCACAGTGTGTGTTAGTCTCAGATATACAGCAAAGTGAATCTGTTATACATATTCATATATCCATTCTTTTTTAGATTTTTTTTTCCATATAAGCCACGACAAAGTATTGAGTAGAGTTCCCAGTGCTATACAGTAGGTCCTTATTAGGTAATGAAATAGAATAAAATAGAACAGACAACATCAGGGTGCACTGCACAGGATAAAGGCAAGCATTCCTTTGTGAAATTTTGAGTTCAGTGTGTGTGTGTGCAAGTGAGTGAGTGTGTGTGTATCTTGGTTCCAGTAGAAAATTTATGTCTTACTGTGAGTCATGGTCCAAAAGTTTGAGCCCTAGCTCACTCTGCTCCAGTCATTGATTTCTGTTTAATTTCTCCAACATGCCAATCAAACCATTGCCTGAAGGACTTTGCCCTCTGCCTGGAACTCTCTTCCACCAGATATCTGCTTTCACACTTCTTTTCAATCATTCCTCAAGGTTCCCCTGATGAGAGAGGTCTTCTCTGGCACATTATATAAAATAGCACCTCATCTCTTTCTGCTCTACCCTGCTTAATTTTTTTTTCATATGACTTCTCAGCACTTGACATGCTGTGGATTAATTTTTAAACTAATTCCTGTCTTCCTTCTTTCAGTATAAGTTCCATTAGAGTAAAGATTTTTCTGTCCTGTTCCTTACTGTTTCCTGGCAAACAGTGGCAACTTGATAAATATTTTTCAAGTGAATGGATTACATAACTCAAGTATATCCTTCCTAGAGATGGGAATAAGGTATTTTCCCAGGATATTTGATTTCTATCACTAAGAAGAGGTAGAAGAAGCCTCCTTCCAAATGCTGGGTATACTCAAAATTGGGAAGGAAGAACCTAGACTCCAGGGCAGAATTATAAACTGAAGGCTTACAGCTTCTCTAAATGAGCTCCTCACCCAGCAGACCCAAATCCATATTGGACTCTGTGTCTAGGCATCAGATTGGAAGTCTTCTTATCTGCCATCCCCAGCTCCTGACTCACACTCCGGAGTGGCCCCAGCTCCATTTTGAAACAGCAGTGAGAATTTAGCTGGCCCATCTCAGGGGACAGTAACTCATTCATATCCCAAAATGTTGAATGGACATTTCTGTATGAGGCTCTGCTCTAAATTCTTGGGATAGAACTGTGAATAATACAGAAAGAGTCCCTGTTCTGATTAAGCTTGCGTTGTAGTCAATTTTAGAATAATTAAGCTAATGAATAGCTTCAGCTTGATGTAAATGCTATGAAAAAAATTAAATAGGATAATGTGACAGAGGGAGGAGGAATGGGACCGTATGAAATAGGCAGGTTAGGGAAAACTTCTCTGAGAAGGTACACTTGAGTAGAGACAGGAAAAAGCACGTGGTAGGATACATCATTGCTCTTCCAAATACATGCAGACATTGTTGTGCACAGGAGTGTGGGATCAGAAAAATGGCCATGCAAGTCGAACAAAGCAGTCTTAACAACAGGAACAATTGTGATCGTTCCATGGCCTTGAAAATGTTTGTCAAAGCATCACACTTCCTACCATTTGTAAATCCATACAGAAATGGGAAAATTTTAAAATAGATACAATAGTTCTGCTTCCCTGCCGAGGTATCCCTTCTCTGTGGCAGAATTATATTTCTGCCTCATTCCTGGTAGATTTGATGAGGGCAGTGGAATGTAAATTCAGAGCAAAATTGTTTTTCTTTTTCATATATATATATNATCATGACCAGACTTTTTTTTTTTAATTGGGGTATAGTTGATTCACAGTGTGTGTTAGTCTCAGATATACAGCAAAGTGAATCTGTTATACATATTCATATATCCATTCTTTTTTAGATTTTTTTTTCCATATAAGCCACGACAAAGTATTGAGTAGAGTTCCCAGTGCTATACAGTAGGTCCTTATTAGGTAATGAAATAGAATAAAATAGAACAGACAACATCAGGGTGCACTGCACAGGATAAAGGCAAGCATTCCTTTGTGAAATTTTGAGTTCAGTGTGTGTGTGTGCAAGTGAGTGAGTGTGTGTGTATCTTGGTTCCAGTAGAAAATTTATGTCTTACTGTGAGTCATGGTCCAAAAGTTTGAGCCCTAGCTCACTCTGCTCCAGTCATTGATTTCTGTTTAATTTCTCCAACATGCCAATCAAACCATTGCCTGAAGGACTTTGCCCTCTGCCTGGAACTCTCTTCCACCAGATATCTGCTTTCACACTTCTTTTCAATCATTCCTCAAGGTTCCCCTGATGAGAGAGGTCTTCTCTGGCACATTATATAAAATAGCACCTCATCTCTTTCTGCTCTACCCTGCTTAATTTTTTTTTCATATGACTTCTCAGCACTTGACATGCTGTGGATTAATTTTTAAACTAATTCCTGTCTTCCTTCTTTCAGTATAAGTTCCATTAGAGTAAAGATTTTTCTGTCCTGTTCCTTACTGTTTCCTGGCAAACAGTGGCAACTTGATAAATATTTTTCAAGTGAATGGATTACATAACTCAAATATATCCTTCCTAGAGATGGGAATAAGATATTCTCCCAGGATATTTGATTTCTATCACTAAGAAGAGGTAGAAGAAGCCTCCTTCCAAATGCTGGGTATACTCAAAATTGGGAAGGAAGAACCTAGACTCCAGGGCAGAATTATAAACTGAAGGCTTACAGCTTCTCTAAATGAGCTCCTCACCCAGCAGACCCAAATCCATATTGGACTCTGTGTCTAGGCATCAGATTGGAAGTCTTCTTATCTGCCATCCCCAGCTCCTGACTCACACTCCGGAGTGGCCCCAGCTCCATTTTGAAACAGCAGTGAGAATTTAGCTGGCCCATCTCAGGGGACAGTAACTCATTCATATCCCAAAATGTTGAATGAACATTTCTGTATGAGGCTCTGCTCTAAATTCTTGGGATAGAACTGTGAATAATACAGAAAGAGTCCCTGTTCTGATTAAGCTTGCGTTGTAGTCAATTTTAGAATAATTAAGCTAATGAATAGCTTCAGCTTGATGTAAATGCTATGAAAAAAATTAAATAGGATAATGTGACAGAGGGAGGAGGAATGGGACCGTATGAAATAGGCAGGTTAGGGAAAACTTCTCTGAGAAGGTACACTTGAGTAGAGACAGGAAAAAGCACGTGGTAGGATACATCATTGCTCTTCCAAATACATGCAGACATTGTTGTGCACAGGAGTGTGGGATCAGAAAAATGGCCATGCAAGTCGAACAAAGCAGTCTTAACAACAGGAACAATTGTGATCGTTCCATGGCCTTGAAAATGTTTGTCAAAGCATCACACTTCCTACCATTTGTAAATCCATACAGAAATGGGAAAATTTTAAAATAGATACAATAGTTCTGCTTCCCTGCCGAGGTATCCCTTCTCTGTGGCAGAATTATATTTCTGCCTCATTCCTGGTAGATTTGATGAGGGCAGTGGAATGTAAATTCAGAGCAAAATTGTTTTTCTTTTTCATATATATATATTTTCTTTTTAGCTGCATCAGGTCTTAGTTGCAGCATACAGAGCCCTGCACTGTGTGGGATCCAACTTCTCCTACAAGGGATCAAACCTGTGTCCTCTGCATTGGAAGGTAGATTCTCAACCACTGAGCCACCAGGGAAATTCCCTGAAGTGAAGTCTTAAGAGCTAACTCTTGGTTTGTGTCTCTCTTTTCAGTAGGGTCTGCTCCATATGCCAGCAAAGTAAGATGTAGAACAAAGCTACAGACAATCCCCAGTGCTTTTGTAAGTTTAATGAAAAACAAATCTTTCTTATTTAAGTTTTTTAAATTTTAGTGTACACCAAAAGCAACCAGCTGCTGCTGCTAAGTCGCCTCAGTCGTGTCTGACTCTGTGCAACCCCATAGATGGCAGCCCACCAGGCTCCCCCGTCCCTGGGATTCTCCAGGCAAGAACACTAGAGTGAGTTGCAATTTCCTTCTCCAATGCATGAAAGTGAAAAGTGAAAGTGAAGTCGCTCAGTCGTGTCATAACCTCAGCGACCCCATGGATTGCAGCCTTCTAGGCTCCTCCATCCATGGGATTTTCCAGGCAAGAGTACTGGAGTGGAGTGCCATTGCCTTCTCCAAAACGCAACCAGAGGTCTCAGTAAAATAAGAGAAATTGGCCCCATCCCAAGTTTTTCATTCAGGAGGTCTGGATCTACATTTTTACCAAGTTCCCACATGACATTGATACTGCCTGTCTAGAGATCACACCTTGAGAATCATTGTTCTAAATCACTCTAATTTGGGAGTTCAATTTTTATGTGGGATGACTTAGCCTACACCGACTAGTACAGAGAAGAATAAACAAGTTCTGTACAGATAGAGGAAAAAAAGGATACAAGAAGAAGTTACTTTAGGGCTTTGAAATTAGAGAGATTGAAATTAAAATCTTTATTGTTGTTCACTCTCTAAGTCTCATTCGACTCTTCAATATCATGGAGTGCAGCACACCAGATTTCCCTGTCCTTCACTATCTCCCAGAGTTTGCTCCAATAATGTCCATTGAGTTGGTGATGCTATCTAATCTCATTCTCTGCCACTCTCCTCTCCTTGTGCCTTCAATCTTTCCCAGCATCAGGGTCTTTTCTAATGGGTCATCTCTTCACATCAGGAGCTTCAGCTTCAACATCAGTCTTTCCAATTAATATTTAGGGTTGATTTCCTTTAGGATTGAAAATCCTTACAATTGCTCATCATATGTCAGGCATTGTGCCAAGATTCATGAAAAGGAGAGAGTTGCTACTCTCAAAAAGTTTATACCCTTGGAATGTTTGTCTAGATTTTTTTTAATGGTTCTCTAATTACTTCCATTACTCAACAAAATAACATTTATTATTCCTCTAGGTGATTTTACACTGAATCAAAAATGGGCCAATTTGAATATTTCTCCAAGAAAGTTAAAATTTGGTTACGAATATTCTAGTTAATGCTGGGAGGGATCGGGGGCAGGAGGAGAAGGGGATGACAGAGGATGAGATGGCTGGATGGCATTACCAACTCAATAGAAGTGAGTTTGAGTGAACTCTGGGAGCTGGTGATGGACAGGGAGGCCTGGCGTGCTGCAGTTCATGGGGCCGCAAAGAGTCGGACACGACTGAGAGACTGAACTGAACTGAACTGATACTTGCAAAAGATGTTAACTCAAAATTCTATTGTGTGGCCAAGGATAGCTTGGCATGTGTAATGTGCAATATAATAGAAAGCTTTAGAAGAATATGAGATAATTGTTCAAAGAAAAGTGAACATGTGAGTTAAAGTAATTGTCCTGATGTGTTTCCAGATCCTGGTTCCAATTTTTTTTTTCCTGAGACTCAGCTACTTTCTTCCCCTTAGGTGACACGAGACACTTAAGTACTTTTATAATGAAGTCCTCTAATCCCTCATGATTTTTTTTTTCTTGGTTTAGCAATCTCCAGTGGATATCTACAATTTATACTTTAATAAAGTTTATAAGAANTCCTGAGACTCAGCTACTTTCTTCCCCTTAGGTGACACGAGACACTTAAGTACTTTTATAATGAAGTCTTCTAATCCCTCATGATTTTTTTTTCTTGGTTTAGCAATCTCCAGTGGATATCTACAATTTATACTTTAATAAAGTTTATAAGAATGGAGTTTTTAAACAAAGAAATGCACTACACTGTGAGAAATGTAATGGCATTAATCCATTGGATATATTCTGAATGGTTTTGATGAGTTTAATCATCCTAACAACTCTGGCAAACATATTATCCTTATGCTCTAAAACTGCAAGACAGATGTAATGAAATATTTCTTTGGCAGTATTTAAATATATAATGACTCACTAAATTCTCATCTGACTAGACACTGCTTTTAGACAGGATGCCATATAGACGATGGTAGGAGGTGGGATGTTTGTTATCAGAGTCGAAGAGGGAGTAGTCTTAGAAGAAAGAGACTTCATGTCAAGGCTTTATCAGCTCCACCCTAATCTCAACCCCAGGTTCTAGAAGGGCCCGCTGCTTGGTTTGAGTAACCAACTTCAGGCATGCTCCCTACACTGACGAGCTTGAAGTCTCACCTTGGCCATCAGTGTATGTCATTGTCTGCTGCTAGAAAAGTTTTGTCATTTTCAAACTGAGGTCTGTTCAGGGCACAGTCCATCAGTGGGCTGGTAAAGCACTGTTGCATCTCCAGGTGCATTCACTTCTTCATCCAGCCAGCCAGCCAATCATCCATTCATTATTCATTATGGTGGGAGGGAGGTTCTGGATGGGGGAAAAACATGTATCAGTTCAGTTCAGTTCAGTCACTCAGTCGTGTCTGATTCTTTACGGCCCCATGAACCACAGCATGCCAGGTCTCCCTGTCCATCACCAACACCCGGAGTTTACCCAAACTCATGTCCATTGAGTTGGTGATGCCATCTAATCATCTCATCGTCTGTCATCCCCTTCTCCTCCTGCTTTCAATCTTTTCCAAACCACAGTCTTTTCAAATGAGTCAGCTCTTTTCATCAGGTGGCCTAAATACTGGAGTATCAGCTTTAACATCAGTCTTTCCGATGAACACCCAGGACTGATTTCCCTTAGGATGGACTGGTGGTATCTCTCCCTCCTTGAGAGTCCAAAGGACTCACAAGAGTCTTCCCCAACACCACAGTTCAAAAGTATCAATTCTGTGCTCAGCTTTCTTCGTAGTCCAACTCTCACATCCATATATGACCACTGGAAAAACAATAGCCTTGACTAGACAGACTTTTGTTGGCAAAGTAATGTCTCTGTTTTTCAATATGCTGTCTAGGTTGGTGATAAATTTCCTTCCAAGGGGGAAGCGTCTTTTAATTTCATGGCTGCAATCAACATCTGCTGTGATGTTGGGGCCCCCCAAAATAAAGTCAGCCACTGTTTCCCCATCTATTTGCCTTGAAGTGATGGGACCAGATGCCATGATCTTAGTTATCTGAATGTTGAGCTTTAAGCCAACTTTTTCACTCTCCTCTTTCACTTTCANACATGTGAGTTAAAGTGATTGTCCTGATGTGTTTCCAGATCCTGGTTCCAATTTTTTTTTTTCCTGAGACTCAGCTACTTTCTTCCCCTTAGGTGACACGAGACACTTAAGTACTTTTATAATGAAGTCTTCTAATCCCTCATGATTTTTTTTTCTTGGTTTAGCAATCTCCAGTGGATATCTACAATTTATACTTTAATAAAGTTTATAAGAATGGAGTTTTTAAACAAAGAAATGCACTACACTGTGAGAAATGTAATGGCATTAATCCATTGGATATATTCTGAATGGTTTTGATGAGTTTAATCATCCTAACAACTCTGGCAAACATATTATCCTTATGCTCTAAAACTGCAAGACAGATGTAATGAAATGTTTCTTTGGCAGTATTTAAATATATAATGACTCACTAAATTCTCATCTGACTAGACACTGCTTTTAGACAGGATGCCATATAGACGATGGTAGGAGGTGGGATGTTTGTTATCAGAGTCGAAGAGGGAGTAGTCTTAGAAGAAAGAGACTTCATGTCAAGGCTTTATCAGCTCCACCCTAATCTCAACCCCAGGTTCTAGAAGGGCCCGCTGCTTGGTTTGAGTAACCAACTTCAGGCATGCTCCCTACACTGACGAGCTTGAAGTCTCACCTTGGCCATCAGTGTATGTCATTGTCTGCTGCTAGAAAAGTTTTGTCATTTTCAAACTGAGGTCTGTTCAGGGCACAGTCCATCAGTGGGCTGGTAAAGCACTGTTGCATCTCCAGGTGCATTCACTTCTTCATCCAGCCAGCCAGCCAATCATCCATTCATTATTCATTATGGTGGGAGGGAGGTTCTGGATGGGGGAAAAACATGTATCAGTTCAGTTCAGTTCAGTCACTCAGTCGTGTCTGATTCTTTACGGCCCCATGAACCACAGCATGCCAGGTCTCCCTGTCCATCACCAACACCCGGAGTTTACCCAAACTCATGTCCATTGAGTTGGTGATGCCATCTAATCATCTCATCGTCTGTCATCCCCTTCTCATCCTGCTTTCAATCTTTTCCAAACCACAGTCTTTTCAAATGAGTCAGCTCTTTTCATCAGGTGGCCTAAATACTGGAGTATCAGCTTTAACATCAGTCTTTCCGATGAACACCCAGGACTGATTTCCCTTAGGATGGACTGGTGGTATCTCTCCCTCCTTGAGAGTCCAAAGGACTCACAAGAGTCTTCCCCAACACCACAGTTCAAAAGTATCAATTCTGTGCTCAGCTTTCTTCGTAGTCCAACTCTCACATCCATATATGACCACTGGAAAAACAATAGCCTTGACTAGACAGACTTTTGTTGGCAAAGTAATGTCTCTGTTTTTCAATATGCTGTCTAGGTTGGTGATAAATTTCCTTCCAAGGAGGAAGCGTCTTTTAATTTCATGGCTGCAATCAACATCTGCTGTGATGTTGGGGCCCCCCAAAATAAAGTCAGCCACTGTTTCCCCATCTATTTGCCTTGAAGTGATGGGACCAGATGCCATGATCTTAGTTATCTGAATGTTGAGCTTTAAGCCAACTTTTTCACTCTCCTCTTTCACTTTCAAGAGGCTCTTTAGTTCTTCACTTTCTGCCATAAGGGTGGTGTCATCTGCATATCTGAGGTTATTGATATTTCTCCTGGCAATCTTGATTCCAGCTTGTGCTTCTTCCAGCCCAGCATTTCTCATGATGTACTCTGCATAGAAGTTAAATAAGCAGGGTGACAATATATAGCCTTGACAGACTCCTTTTCCTATTTGGAACCAGTCTGTTGTTCCATGTCCAGTTGCATGCAGGTTTCTCAAGAGGCAGGTCAGGTGGTCTGGCATTCCCATCTCTTTCAGAATTTTCCACAGTTTATTGTGATCCACGCAGTCAAAGGCTTTGGCATAGTCAATAAAGCAAAAGTAGATGTTTTTCTGGAACTCTTGCATTTTCGATGATCCAGAGGATGTTGGTAATTTGATCTCTGGTTCCTCTGCCTTTTCTATAGCCAACTTGAACATCTGGAAGTTTATGGTTGACGTTTTGCTGAAGCCATGTTTACCTATGGCTGATTCATGTTAATATATAGCAAAAGCCATCACAATATTGTAAAGTATTTATCCTCCAATTAAAATAAATAAACAAACATCAAAACAAAGCAAAATATCTGATTATCAATCACCTTTCATGAGTCAGATCTCATATTGTAGATATGCAGACACTACAGATACAAACATTGTTGTTCAGTTGTTAAGTTGTGTCCAACTCTTTATGACCCCATGGACAGCAGCATGCAGTCTTCCCTGTCCTTAACTATCTCCAGGAGTTTGCTCAAACTGATGTCCACTGAGCTGGTGATGCTGTCTAACCATCTCATCCTCTGCTGGCCCCAGTCTTCCTGAGCATCGGGGTCTTTTCCAATGAGTTGGCTCTTTGCATCAGGTGGCCAAAGTATAGGAGCTTCACCTTTAACATCAGCCCTTCCAGTGTGAATATTCCGGGTTGATTTCCTTTAGGGTTGACTGACTTAACGCTATGGACTGTAGCCTGCCAGGCTTCTTTGTCCATGAATTATCCTGACAAGAATACTGGAGTGGGTTGACATTTCTTCCTCCAGGGGATCTTCCTGACCCAGGGATTGCAGCTGCATCTTCTGTGTCTCCTGCAATGCAGGCGGATTCTTCACTACTGAGCCATCAGGGAAGCCCAGATAAAAACATAAATACAGTTTTACTCCTACCTTCCAGAAGTCTAAAGTCTTTTGGTAGTCGAGAGCATAGACTTTGTGGGTTTTTTATCTTCAAAATGATGACTTATTCATCATAAACTGTTTTAAATATTCTTTGAGGTTGGGACTTCCCTGCTGGTCCAGTGGTTAAGACTTCATTTTCCAATGCAGGGGGTGTGGGTTCTCGGTGCCTGTACAGGGCACTAAGACCCTACTTGCCTCGAGGCCAAAACCCATAAAGACTTTTTTAAATGGTCCACATAATTTTTTTTTTATTTATTGAGGCAATGCATGTAAATAAAACACTAAAAACAGCCTAGAATTTTGATAAGTATTTAGATGATATGTATGTGTGTCTGTGTGTACACTCTCCCTTTTAATTTTGACCTATGTGCTTATATGTAAAGTGATTTATTGTAAGTAACATATAGCTTGGTGTTTATTTTTTATCCAGTATGAGCATCTCTGGAGCATCATACCATTTTGATTTAATGTAATCATCAGTGTGATTGTGTTTTAAACTACCATATTGCACATTTGTTTTCTTTTTATTCCATCTGTTCTTTGTTCCCTTTTCCCTATTTTCCTGCCTTCTTTTGAATTAATTCAGTATATTTTAGCATTTCATTTTGTATCTACGATTGGCTTCTCGACTATGCCTCTTCATTTATTTTCTTAGTGGTTGCTCTTGAGTTTACATTATATAACTTTAATTAATCATAGTCTACCTTCAAACATAATGACTACTTCATGGATAGCATGAGGATATTATAGCCTTGCACTTCCTTGTCTCCTCCTTATTTCTTGTGCTGTTCTTATCTTATAATTTTTTCTATAGGTTTTAAACCTCACAACATATTGCTAAAATTTTTGCTTTAAACAGTCAATTAACTTTTAAAGTGATTAAAAATGAGAAAGAGGAAATTCCCTAGGTGTCCAGTGGTTAAGATTCAGTGCTTTCATGGATGTGGCCCTGGGTTCAATCTCTGGTTGGGGAGCTAAGATCCCACAAGCTGTGTGGCCAAAGGACAAAATGAGAAAAAGCACTTTGCATTTATTTCAACACTAGTCACTTCTGGTCATGGTTACTTCCTTACACATATTGAAATTTCTGTCTGATATCATTCTCCTTCTGCTTACATAGCTCAACAATTTTCATAATGTGGTTCGTTCATAAACTGACCCAGCTTTTAGTTTTCAATTGTTTTTGAGTAATATTTTCACTGAATGAACAATTTTTCTGAGCCTGTCAAATACGCCACTTCAATGTCTTCTTGCTTATATAAATTTTGATGAGAGGTCTGCTGTGATTACTAAATTTTCTCCTCTACATGCTATATGATTTTCTTTTGCTCTGACTTTTCTAATTTTCTAATTACTACTAGCTTTTGGCAATTTAATTATGATATATATTTGTGTAATTTTCTTAATTTTTTGTTAATTTTTATTGGAGTATAATTGATTTACAATGCTGTGATAATAAAGTGANGCTATATGATTTTCTTTTGCTCTGACTTTTCTAATTTTCTAATTACTACTAGCTTTTGGCAATTTAATTATGATATATATTTGTGTAATTTTCTTAATTTTTTGTTAATTTTTATTGGAGTATAATTGATTTACAATGCTGTGATAATAAAGTGAATCATTATACACATACCAATATCCACCCTTTTTAAGGTTTTTTTCCCATATAGGTCATGACAGTATTAACAGAATAATAACAGTATTAACAGGGAACAGAAAAGAGTTCCCTGTGCTATACAGTAGGTCTTATTAGATGTCTATTTTTATATGGTAGTGTCTATACGTCAATCCCAATCTCCCAATTTATCCCTTCCTTGTTACCCCCAGTGGAACCATAAGACTGTTTTCTACATCTGTGACTATTTCTGTTTTGTTAACTTTCTTAATAGTTTACTTAGGGTTCGCTGAGCTCTTTGGTTCTATGAGTACATACTTTTCATCAAATATGACTTTCTTTAGACATTATTTCTTTAAATACTTTTTCTGTTTCCCACCTGCTTCTGAAATTTTAAACATATGTGTTTAAATTTCTGTTCTGTTCGTGCACAGAACATAACAGATTTCTCTGCAGCCTATTATGAAATATTTGAGTTCTCTAAGCTTGGGTTTCCTGAGCGGTGATGCAAGCTCTCCTGGGCTCTCCTGTGTTGCTCCTGTGGGATTTAGGAGGCAAAGAAAACCAAGGGAAATCTGGAGCTCAGGCTGCTTGCTGTGCTGTGAGCGATCAGTGTCCTTTGACTCTGACTCAGGAACTTCATGTCTCCTACCAGCACCCAGGAAGCTGAAGCAGTCATCACAGTTCTTGACAGGTGAGCCCACATCAGGCCCTATACCACGCAGTCTAGGCTAACTGTGACAATTCTATCCCCTTTTACAGGCCTGCTAAGGCGTGGACATGAGCTCTGATTTTAACCAATGAGATACAAGAGGAAGCTAGCTTCATGGTGCCTCTGGGCAAATCTTCTTGTTTTCCAAGAGGAAAAACAGCAAAAGGAGGAGGGCAGGGGAGAGGAGAGAAGAAGGAGAAAGAGAGGGAGGAGATTTCTTCTGTTTCTCTCTTTCTATAGGAAGATAATTTATGAAATTGAGAGAATCATATTTAAATTAGTATAAAAATAAAGAAATTTATCTCAAGAAAGCAAGGTCTAAATGTAGGAAGCTTCAGGGTTAGTTGATTCAGTAACTCAACTATGTAGTCAAGAACTCAGATTTTTTTTCATGCTTCTGCACTCCTATTTTCAGCATTTTTTTAAACTGATCTTTGGAATGATAACCAATGGCTACTCATCCAAATAGATTTAGGGGAAAAGCAGGGTCAGAGGCGGTGCTGTCACCACTTTCTGCTCCATTACCCTGCCCTCTTCCCTCTCTGCTTCTTCCCCCTCCCCTTCATCTTCCAACCAGAGACGGCTAAGTGTGCGCTAAAACCACAGTGGAGGGCTGCCACAGGAAGCACTAACAGGGACCATCCTGACAATGTATGATCACCAAGAAGGAGGCTGCTGTGGCTAAAGCTAGGATTATCCCAGAAGGGTAAAACTTTTCCTGGAGACACTGCCAAGAGCAGAAGAGGAGAAAGCAAATATAAGGCTTTTCCCCCTCCGACAGTATCTTCTTATTGGCAAAACTGAGCAAGAAGCCAGATGGCAAGGGAGTTCAGGAAATGTAATTTACACAGGCTCCTGGCCTCAGCATTACAGACAGAGGTACACATGGATCATGTCTACTGGAGAAAGGAAAATGGACTCGAAGGGAAGAGATGATGATGACGATGATGGCACTGATGATGATGATGGTGATGATGAAGAAGGTGGTGGTGATGATGAAGATGATGACAGTGGTGATGAAGATGGTAGTGGTGGTAACAGTGATGATGAAGATGATGATAATGGTGGTGGTGATGATGACAGTGGTGATGATGGTGCTGATGAAGATGGTGATAATGATAAAGATGATGACATTGATGATGAAGATGGCAGTGGTAATGATGATGATGGTGAAGATGATGATAATAGTGACAGTTACAACAGAAATACTAACAACAGAAAAATTAGGATTTGTGGCCAGGCCCTGTTCTAAGCACTTTGAATGTATTTGCTCAGGAGAGAGAAGGAAAGAAAAGAGGAGAAATCAGGGGGGAAAGGGTGGAGAAGAAGCAAGCTCACTGCTCTGATATGTAGCTTATCATCCCTGAGAAATTTCAGTTTGTCCTCGTTCTTGCTCACTGCCCTGCTCTAAAACACAGAGGAGAAAAAATTAGCATAAGTTGAACGAGAAGCCAGGGGCTAGATGTGGTGCTGAGGACTCCTTTCCACTTATCTCATCCAATGTTTGTAATAATTGTATGTTAAAAAGGGCACCAGGGGACTTCCCTGGCAGTCCAGTGGTCAAGACTCTGCACTTCCAATGCAGAGGATGCAGGTTCTATCCCTGGCCAGGGAACTATGATCCCACAGGCCCAAGGCATGGCAAAAATTAAAAAAAATAATAATAAATAAATAACCAGATAAGTAGTTGTGCATCATTTTTAATAAAAGAAAAGAAAGAAAGAAAAGAGGTACCACGACAAGTTAAATAACTTGCTCACCATCAGTAAATAGCTTACAGAAAGCAATAATTATTTTTTTCTGATTTTAGAGCTCCTACTCATTCAATCTAAGTGAAAAAAGTAAAAACTATTCTCACCTGGATATCCAAACCCCGTGCTCATACCTGCGCTCTCTCAGAAGGCTGCTTCCACCCAGGAGAGGTGCGGGGGATATGGTGCTGTCTTTTAACTGGGAATCTGAGTGGGTCTAGAGCCTCTGGCCTGGGTCAACCCACTCAGGCCTAAAGAGGATTTGCTTTGAGAAAGGGGTTTTGAAATTGACAATGAAAGTAATTTTCTCCCCAATAGAGTGAAAATAGCAGATCATGAAAATCTGTCAAGCAAAGAATAGTTTAAAAGAGAGAAAAATTTAAAGTGCTACCACTATCCACCTTCCTTCCCCCAAAGGGGGGACATAATTCAAGATATAGTGAATTATCTAGATTACATAGCCACAAACAACCAATAAACCTTTTTTTCTCAGCTTTATTAGAGCATTATTGACATATAACATGTGTCAGTTTAAGGTGTTCATTGCACTAATTTGATATGCGTGTATATTTGTGAAATGATTATCACAAGAAGGTTATTTAGCACTTCCATCCCCTCACATAATTACCGTTTTTTTTTTTTAATGCAGGTGATGATAACAGTTAAAAATCTATGCTCTTAACAATTCTCAAGTATGTTATATGGTGTTGTCAATTATAGTCACCATGTTGTATATTACATCCCCAGAAGTTTGACCCCTTTGACCAACATTTCCCCTTTCCCCCATCCCCCAGCCCTTCATAGCCATTATTTTACTGTTTATTTCTATGAGTTAGGCTTTTTTAGATACCACATATAAATTAGATCATGTTTGTCTTTCTCTGAATTTTTCACTTAGCATAATGCCCTCAAGTTTCATCCATGTCACGACAGTATTTCCTTTCCTTTTCATGGATGAATAAAACATATAAGACCATATATACATATATATGCATAAATATTTGGCTTCCCAGGTGGTGCTAGTGGTAAAGAACCCTCCTGTCAATGCAGGAGATGTAAGAGACAGAAGTTTGATGGATTTGATTCCTGGGTTGGGAAGATCCCCTGGAGGAGGGCATGGCAACCCACTCTAGTATTCTTGCCTGGAGAATCCCATGGACAAAGGAGCCTGGTGGGCTACAGGCTATATGGTCACAGAGTCGGACACAACCTGAAGTGGCTTAGCACACATGCACTTGCACACATACATGCACATGGATAGATATACATCACAACTTCTTTATCCATTCATCCATCAATGGACACTTAGGTTGTTTCCATGTCTTAGTTACTATAAACAAAGCTGCAGTGAACACAGGAATGCAGGTATCTCTGCAAGATAGTGATTTCATTTTGAATACATACCTCAAGTGAGACTGTTGGATCATATGATAGTTCTATTTTTAATTTCTGGAGGAATCTTCACGATGTTTTTGATCCTGGCTGCATCAGTTTACATTCCCACCAACAATGCATAAAGGTTTCCTTTCCTCTCCATCTTTATCAGCATTTATCTCGTCTTTTTGATAATAGCTATTGTAAAAGGTATGAGGTGATATCTTATTGTGGTTCTGATTTGCATTTCCCAAACAATTAGTGATAGTAAGCATCTTTTAATATACCTGTTGGACATCTGTATGTCTTCTTTGGGAAAATGTCTATTCACATTCTTTAAACATTTTTAAATCAGATTTTTTTTTCTTGCTACTGAGTTATATGAATTCCTAATATATTTGATAAAGGGTTAATATGCAGCAGCTTTATTTACAAGGAACCACAGCTTTTAAGGCTCCCTGTGTATGAGAGCTTCTGTTGGCAGAGTAGCTAGTTAAGTTCACGTAAGTGTGAATGGATTTACTGTCCTTTTCCAAGAGGCATTTTTGATGATGGAAGAAATAACATCCAGGCCCTAGTGCTCAAGGCAGGAAAGAAAAAGGAGCACTTCATTCATTTTTTATCACTGTTGGTTTCTGCCACTGCAGATATTACATGTTTATTATAGATATTACACACTTATTATCTCAGTCTCTGTACATCAGGAGTTCCAGCATGGCTTATAGTTCTCTGCTCAGGGGTCACAAGGCTGCAGGCTAGGTGTTGACCAGACCTGGCCCTCATCTGAGGCTAGAGGTCCTTTTCCAAGCTCATTTAGTTTGCTTGCAGCAGTCAGTTCCAATCTTAGTTGTAAGATTCCTAGTGGCTCACTTCTTCAAAGTCAGACAGAGAGAGAGAAAGATTGTCTAGAGTGAAGTGAAAGTTACTCAGTCATGTCCGACACTTTGTAACCCCTATACAGTCCATGGAATTCTCCAGGCTAGAATACTGGAATGGGTAACCTTTCCCTTCTCCAGGGGATCTTCCCAACCGAGGGATCACACCCAGATCTCCCATATTGCAGGTGGATTCTTTACCAGCTGAGTCACAAGGAAAGCCCAAGTGAACTGGTCAGCAAAATGAGCCTTATATAACCTGCTCACAGGAGGTCTTATCGCCTTTGACATGTCCATTGATTAGAAGTGAGTGGCAGGGCCCATCCACACTGAAGGGAAAGAACTTACACAGGGGTGTGAGCACCTGGAGTTGAGGATCATTTGAACCACCCTAGAGTCTGTCTGCCACAACCACTGGGGCTGCAGAGCAGAGTGGTGACAAGATGCTGATGAGGGCCTTCTCAGCTTCCTCACTTTCTCTCTTTCTATCTTGGGCCCATCACCCACTCTTTTCCTACTTTGCCCTGCCACCATCTTCGTAGACCATGCAGCAGCTTCTGATCACATCTCACATCTGCCTAGAAACAACAGTGAAAGTCTTTGCCACTCAGAGCTCTCCTAACAGGTCCAGAAGCAGGAAATAAGGCCTTCAAGGGCTCTGTGCCTCAGCAGATCCACGCCTAAGGCTCCTGCACCAGGGCTTATGGTGGGAATGAAGAGCAGGGGATTAGCAGGTGATGAGAATAGGCAGGACTGTGTTTAAACCTTCTCCCCTATCTAAGCTCTTATTGAAACAGCACAAGGAGGTGTCTGGGAGGAATTAACACTAATCCCTTTCCAACTCCGCAGCGCCTTCACTCACCAATCTTCTCCTCTGCCTGGATGCTCCACTGGGGATCTGTCAGTCATAGAGGATCCTGGGTAATCAGTTAAGATGCTCACACACCACCTTCAGAAATGCATTAGCTATCGTCCCACCAATACATTTTTAAGTAAATCACAATAGAAGTGAGATCTGGAGCACCACAAATGAATTAAAAAGGGGAAATGAAAGTGGGAGAGACAGGCATGGCATAGGTTTTCCCTTAAATAGGAAAAGAGAGATAAGAAAAGGAAAGGAAAACAAAGGGAAAGGAGAGAAGAAAAAAGAGAAAGGGGCTAATTTTNTCAGGAGAGAGAAGGAAAGAAAAGAGGAGAAATCAGGGGGGAAAGGGTGGAGAAGAAGCAAGCTCACTGCTCTGATATGTAGCTTATCATCCCTGAGAAATTTCAGTTTGTCCTCGTTCTTGCTCACTGCCCTGCTCTAAAACACAGAGGAGAAAAAATTAGCATAAGTTGAACGAGAAGCCAGGGGCTAGATGTGGTGCTGAGGACTCCTTTCCACTTATCTCATCCAATGTTTGTAATAATTGTATGTTAAAAAGGGCACCAGGGGACTTCCCTGGCAGTCCAGTGGTCAAGACTCTGCACTTCCAATGCAGAGGATGCAGGTTCTATCCCTGGCCAGGGAACTATGATCCCACAGGCCCAAGGCATGGCAAAAATTAAAAAAAATAATAATAAATAAATAACCAGATAAGTAGTTGTGCATCATTTTTAATAAAAGAAAAGAAAGAAAGAAAAGAGGTACCACGACAAGTTAAATAACTTGCTCACCATCAGTAAATAGCTTACAGAAAGCAATAATTATTTTTTTCTGATTTTAGAGCTCCTACTCATTCAATCTAAGTGAAAAAAGTAAAAACTATTCTCACCTGGATATCCAAACCCCGTGCTCATACCTGCGCTCTCTCAGAAGGCTGCTTCCACCCAGGAGAGGTGCGGGGGATATGGTGCTGTCTTTTAACTGGGAATCTGAGTGGGTCTAGAGCCTCTGGCCTGGGTCAACCCACTCAGGCCTAAAGAGGATTTGCTTTGAGAAAGGGGTTTTGAAATTGACAATGAAAGTAATTTTCTCCCCAATAGAGTGAAAATAGCAGATCATGAAAATCTGTCAAGCAAAGAATAGTTTAAAAGAGAGAAAAATTTAAAGTGCTACCACTATCCACCTTCCTTCCCCCAAAGAGGGGACATAATTCAAGATATAGTGAATTACCTAGATTACATAGCCACAAACAACCAATAAACCTTTTTTTCTCAGCTTTATTAGAACATTATTGACATATAACATGTGTCAGTTTAAGGTGTTCATTGCACTAATTTGATATGCGTGTATATTTGTGAAATGATTATCACAAGAAGGTTATTTAGCACTTCCATCCCCTCACATAATTAGTTTTTTTTTAAATGCAGGTGATGATAACAGTTAAAAATCTATGCTCTTAACAATTCTCAAGTATGTTATATGGTGTTGTCAATTATAGTCACCATGTTGTATATTACATCCCCAGAAGTTTGACCCCTTTGACCAACATTTCCCCTTTCCCCCATCCCCCAGCCCTTCATAGCCATTATTTTACTGTTTATTTCTATGAGTTAGGCTTTTTTAGATACCACATATAAATTAGATCATGTTTGTCTTTCTCTGAATTTTTCACTTAGCATAATGCCCTCAAGTTTCATCCATGTCACGACAGTATTTCCTTTCCTTTTCATGGATGAATAAAACATATAAGACCATATATACATATATATGCATAAATATTTGGCTTCCCAGGTGGTGCTAGTGGTAAAGAACCCTCCTGTCAATGCAGGAGATGTAAGAGACAGAAGTTTGATGGATTTGATTCCTGGGTTGGGAAGATCCCCTGGAGGAGGGCATGGCAACCCACTCTAGTATTCTTGCCTGGAGAATCCCATGGACAAAGGAGCCTGGTGGGCTACAGGCTATATGGTCACAGAGTCGGACACAACCTGAAGTGGCTTAGCACACATGCACTTGCACACATACATGCACATGGATAGATATACATCACAACTTCTTTATCCATTCATCCATCAATGGACACTTAGGTTGTTTCCATGTCTTAGTTACTATAAACAAAGCTGCAGTGAACACAGGAATGCAGGTATCTCTGCAAGATAGTGATTTCATTTTGAATATATACCTCAAGTGAGACTGTTGGATCATATGATAGTTCTATTTTTAATTTCTGGAGGAATCTTCACGATGTTTTTGATCCTGGCTGCATCAGTTTACATTCCCACCAACAATGCATAAAGGTTTCCTTTCCTCTCCATCTTTATCAGCATTTATCTCGTCTTTTTGATAATAGCTATTGTAAAAGGTATGAGGTGATATCTTATTGTGGTTCTGATTTGCATTTCCCAAACAATTAGTGATAGTAAGCATCTTTTAATATACCTGTTGGACATCTGTATGTCTTCTTTGGGAAAATGTCTATTCACATTCTTTAAACATTTTTAAATCAGATTTTTTTTCTTGCTACTGAGTTATATGAATTCCTAATATATTTGATAAAGGGTTAATATGCAGCAGCTTTATTTACAAGGAACCACAGCTTTTAAGGCTCCCTGTGTATGAGAGCTTCTGTTGGCAGAGTAGCTAGTTAAGTTCACGTAAGTGTGAATGGATTTACTGTCCTTTTCCAAGAGGCATTTTTGATGATGGAAGAAATAACATCCAGGCCCTAGTGCTCAAGGCAGGAAAGAAAAAGGAGCACTTCATTCATTTTTTATCACTGTTGGTTTCTGCCACTGCAGATATTACATGTTTATTATAGATATTACACACTTATTATCTCAGTCTCTGTACATCAGGAGTTCCAGCATGGCTTATAGTTCTCTGCTCAGGGGGCACAAGGCTGAGGGCTAGGTGTTGACCAGACCTGGCCCTCATCTGAGGCTAGAGGTCCTTTTCCAAGCTCATTTAGTTTGCTTGCAGCAGTCAGTTCCAATCTTAGTTGTAAGATTCCTAGTGGCTCACTTCTTCAAAGTCAGACAGAGAGAGAGAAAGATTGTCTAGAGTGAAGTGAAAGTTACTCAGTCATGTCCGACACTTTGTAACCCCTATACAGTCCATGGAATTCTCCAGGCTAGAATACTGGAATGGGTAACCTTTCCCTTCTCCAGGGGATCTTCCCAACCGAGGGATCACACCCAGATCTCCCATATTGCAGGTGGATTCTTTACCAGCTGAGTCACAAGGAAAGCCCAAGTGAACTGGTCAGCAAAATGAGCCTTATATAACCTGCTCACAGGAGGTCTTATCGCCTTTGACATGTCCATTGGTTAGAAGTGAGTGGCAGGGCCCATCCACACTGAAGGGGAAGAACTTACACAGGGGTGTGAGCACCTGGAGTTGAGGATCATTTGAACCACCCTAGAGTCTGTCTGCCACAACCACTGGGGCTGCAGAGCAGAGTGGTGACAAGATGCTGATGAGGGCCTTCTCAGCTTCCTCACTTTCTCTCTTTCTATCTTGGGCCCATCACCCACTCTTTTCCTACTTTGCCCTGCCACCATCTTCGTAGACCATGCAGCAGCTTCTGATCACATCTCACATCTGCCTAGAAACAACAGTGAAAGTCTTTGCCACTCAGAGCTCTCCTAACAGGTCCAGAAGCAGGAAATAAGGCCTTCAAGGGCTCTGTGCCTCAGCAGATCCACGCCTAAGGCTCCTGCACCAGGGCTTATGGTGGGAATGAAGAGCAGGGGATTAGCAGGTGATGAGAATAGGCAGGACTGTGTTTAAACCTTCTCCCCTATCTAAGCTCTTATTGAAACAGCACAAGGAGGTGTCTGGGAGGAATTAACACTAATCCCTTTCCAACTCCGCAGCGCCTTCACTCACCAATCTTCTCCTCTGCCTGGATGCTCCACTGGGGATCTGTCAGTCATAGAGGATCCTGGGTAATCAGTTAAGATGCTCACACACCACCTTCAGAAATGCATTAGCTATGGTCCCACCAATACATTTTTAAGTAAATCACAATAGAAGTGAGATCTGGAGCACCACAAATGAATTAAAAAGGGGAAATGAAAGTGGGAGAGACAGGCATGGCATAGGTTTTCCCTTAAATAGGAAAAGAGAGATAAGAAAAGGAAAGGAAAACAAAGGGAAAGGAGAGAAGAAAAAAGAGAAAGGGGCTAATTTTTCTTTTAAAGCTTAATTCTGCTGCTATAAACTGGGTCTGACAAAGTCCCTAGGAACCTACTTGAAATACATAGTTAGGTCTGCCAAAAGGTGAAATTCACAGTCATGAAAGTGTAACAAGAGTTGAATGGACCAAGATGAGGAACTTGCGCATTAGAAAGAAGTCTGATCCTTATGTCTTGGGTCACATTATCCAGCACATGGCCTGATAAAGAGGAGACATTTTGGAAATGTTTTGTTAAATGAATTATTTTTTGTTTCCTACATCAATGTTTAATCATGTTGTCTCCCTCCAAGTTTTTGCTTACCCTATTTTCATTCACTCATCTATCAGTTCATCTATTTATCAGATATTTATTGAGTGTAACCCTATCTGTGCCTGTCCCTAAGATAATAGGTGGTGACATAACAGTGACTGAGATGACATGATTACTTTTCCCGCATACCCTTTTAATTGGGCAGATATTCATAAGAGCTAGAAGATGTTAATAAGTGATTAAGTATTAAGACCCATAGGAAAGGCACTTAACCTCTTTTTTATGGGATATAGAGAACATTCAGGAGCTAGTTACATCTAAGTTAAGACTTAACAAGCAAAAGCAGGCAAGGGAGCTTGGGACAAGGGTCTTCCATTCAGAGAGAAGAGCATACTTGAAGACTTGATGTCAAAGTAGCTCATCAGAGGAGATCAGCGTGGTTCAGAATGACAAGAGCAGGGGCCAGGTACAAGGTACAAAGTATAAGAAGTACAGGGGTGTCTGAGACATGAGCCTGGAGAAATAAGCAGTATCAGATTATGTTTCATATTTTGTTCTCAGGGCAACAGAGGCCTCCTGGAGAGTTTCAGGGAAGAAAAATGGTATAAATCAATTTGTGTTTAAAAAGTGTTACTCCAAGTCTAGAGAAGACTCAAGGAAGTAAAACTAGAGGTAGTCAAACTAGTCAGGAGGCAGGCTGAGACAGCACTCTTGGTAATTGATAAAAGTGACCTGAATGTGGGTAGCAGTGGAGGCGATGGGGAAACATGAAGAGATTTGAGGTGGAGGGTAGGGGGCGTGTGGGAAACTGGCAGAACTTAATGGCCAATTGTGCCTGTGTGGAAAGTCAGGAATGACTTTTCTCCTGGTATCTCTCTTGCTCAACTGGGTGATTGATGGTTCTGTTTACTGGTAGAGTGGTAGGATTTTGGTGGGAGAGAGATGATGAGTTTAAGTATAGGGACTCTTATTTATCCACAGCACATCCAAGCAGAGATTTCTAGTAGGCTTTAGGAGAGAAATCCTGGCTAGAGGTGTCATCATATGGATGGTGATCAAGAGCATGGAACTAGATGAGATTATTCAGGGAGAGGTGGGTCCCACAGCCATGTCTTGCTTTTCTCATTCTTCCTTCCCCCATCAGAACTTGACTCCCAGCCCATGTCAGAAGTATAGGCGTGGCTGAGCTCCACTAAAATGGACTTTATAGCAGCTTTTGGTGGGGAGTGAGAGCTGGGGAGGGACTGCTTCCTTAGCATTAGGTTTGGACCACAGAGAAGCTTTCTGCTGTTCTCATTGTGATTCTTAGAGCCAGAAATATGTATTTGGAGTGCTAGCTATTTTTATACTGCCTGTATTCATTGCAATTATTTCCTTTCAGTTTCTCTTAGTGTTTAGTAAAACTCTTTCTGAAAATACTAGCCTGTCTCAGTTGTGTTAAAGAAATCGAAGAAAAAGGAGTTTTGTCAAGCTTGGGTTGGACTGTTGAAAGGATAACTGTGGCCCTTGGGTCCCTGGCATGGTGTCACAGCAGGAGCCAGCCAGGAAGAGACCCAAATGGAGGGTAAAACCCTGGGGAATGGAGTTGGGGGCCATGTACACATCTGTCCCCTCTTACATGAAGATGGTCTTCCAACCTGATTCTCTGCTCTCACTTGTTCTGTGAGATGTGGTGGAATATTGTGAAAAGCAGAAGGAGATTGGAGGTAGACAGAAAGGACTTTGATCTTCAAGACTAACATTTAGTAAACTGAGAGATTTGGGGCAAGTAATTTAACCATTCTGAGCATCTGTTGCCTCATAGGTAAAATGGAAATAATGATAACCAACCTTGCAATATTGTTAGAAAATATCTGTGAAACTCAAGCCACAAAGTAGGAGCTCAATAGATGGTGATTGTTGTCATGATTATCCCTGTGAGTAGCTGTAAGGAGAGAAAACTGCTGAGGTCTAAAATTAGAAAATTAAAGATGAGCTTAAAAGAATTGAATCTAGGGAACTAAAGGGCAAGAAGAAGGGGGGGTGTGTGTCAACATTAGGGCCAAAATCAGGATTCAAACCCGCTGGTGAGAAACAGATCTGTCAGAAACAGAAGCACAGAACAGAGAGAAGATGAGAGGCCCCACCTTCAGAAGATACCAGCTTGAGATCAAGTCATGCCTCAGCCTTTACATTCCTGTACTTTCCCTTCTGGGACAGAAGTCTACCCATCAGCTCAGTTCTCCTGTGATCTGAGGTTGGCCCAATGGCCAGAGGAAGCAGGTGTCTGGAACATAAGTGGAGGATTCTGATGTTCTTTCTGGGATGTTGAAGTTATTGTCCTATTCGCACTGAACCCCTACTGCCTGCCAGTGACTCTGGGTGTAGCCTGTATGCTCTATTTACCTTCTCCATCTACTTCTCTCATCCCTAAGAAATGGATTGGGATGAGACTTCAGTTACCTTTCAAAGACTGGGTGGGTAACTACAGAGAACAACTGGTGGCCTCCAGCTCATTTCCTCCCCCTTGCCAGTTGTCTGCATTCCTCTTCCCATCTCCAGTGGTGGGAGGTGGTTGTATTACAGTTATTTCTTGGGAATTACAGCTGCAGAGATGACAAGATGGCTAAGAAGTAGGTGTACCTGGCACAACTCACCTTTTTTTGGTAGATATTTATGATGCCAGAGATGAAAGAAAGAGCTCATGAACTCACACAATACAAGAGTTGCAAACTAAACTGCCTCACCTCAATCCTATGTGCCCTTGCCCCTGGGAGATAAGGCATCCAAGCCAGAGGGATGCACTGTCCACCAACCAGTACATGGCATTCTCCTGTGGGTACAGGACTGATTCCCTTGTGAATAAGCTTCAAGATTTTCATTCAGTGGTTGGCAGATAAAAAGTCATCTCTCTGCTTCTGGATGTGAGTGAGGGACCAGGTAGCCCCAGGAGTTGACCTGAGGAGTCAGCCTGAGATCAAAGCCAAACTACAAAGAAGTAGAACCAAGACACCTGGGGGGAAATGGAATGGCAGCCCCATATCCCTGGTATGTCCCTAAATGAAACAAACTCTGAAACCTGCTCTCCTGACTTCCTGGGTCACTGCCTGCAAGCAACCTTGAGTCAACTTTTGAAATGCCAGAGCTTTCTCTTGACTTACTACATGGAGAGTCTTACTGTTCTGCTCCCTTTTGGATCAACATGGGCCCCAGAAAGTAAATCCACATTCCCGCACTCTCCTGCACTCCATATGGAATGCTGACTACCCTTCTGACCTTTGGAAAATTATGTAACCTCAGAACCTCAGGGTTTTTTAATCAGCAAAATGGGATAATAATAGATGAACTGCAAAGAATGTGCTCAGATCAGCACATGAATGCTCACTGTACATTGATAGCTGTTACTGCAAACTGTAGTAACAGCACTGATGGTAGTTTTGTCAGTATTAGTATTATTACCCACAACTCTAATTCTGGGACAATTCTTCATTTTTTTCCCCCTTGCTCTGTGGTCTGGAGTAAGTCACTGGGGATAAGTGTCAACTTTGTATTTAATAACCCCCAAGTCTGGGAAAGAGCCTGGGTCTAAGATGGAGCTGGGTGGGGAGATCTGGCCAGGTATCAGTCATGTGGAGAGTACTGTGATCTAAGTGACAAGGAGTGATGGCCAGACAGCCAGACTGAGAGGTGCTTATCAGAGGAGAGAGGAAACAGATGAACAGGCAAATTCAAAGCAAACCCAAGCAAACTGAAGTTAACCAAGTCTAAAAGTGATTAACCAGGTCAAAATCCAGGCACAAATAAGAACAGAACTAGGGGAGGGGAGGAAGAAAGAAAGCTTCTAGGGAGATTGCTCTCAGGCCATGTGATCTTTGGTGAACTGGACTGCTTCCTCCAGACACTGTTGTCACCAAGGGAGTTAGCATGTTCTCAGCTCCGCCTTACTGGTCATTGCTTGTGTGGGTCGTGGGGATGGGAGCAGGGAGAGCTGCATTAAAGAATCAGGGTCAGGGTGGACAAGAGCTACTGAGGATTCAATGTCAGTTACTGAAAAGCCCCTATGGGTCCTATGATTCTGTGAACCCTAAAAATCAAGGGCAATCTTTCCTGTTGTTTTTTGTGGAATTGTCAACTTCCAATGGCATCTGAAATTTTTCTTACTGCAAAGTAGTCACCAACCTGCCTGATGCCTTCCTTATCAGTCCCTCTTCCTGATACCAAGTTATTCCAGGTGGACAGAACAATTTTCCAGGGGAACCAAGAGATACTATTTTGCTTTCTTCATTATACAATTTGTCTCTGATAATCAGCTTGTCATTTCTAACTTTCCCCCTTCCTACCAGCAGCAACAAGGGCCCTTCTCATTACATGGCTGCCAGGCTGGCTCCAGCCTAGCCTGCTGCAAAATTAACTTGTCATGTCCACCTCACAATGGGGACCGGCGGGGTGTCAGAGACTCCAGCAGATGAAATGCCTGAGGGAAAGAGGACCGGCTTCCTGTGTCAGTTCCCATCTTCAGCACCATGGCCAGCTCATTAAGGAGTGCGTTGAAAAGTGCTGTGGATGGATAGTGTACAAGGAGGATGGGGACTTGCTTTTGAACTTAAAGCCAGGAGGACACGTGTTTGTAGGACATTTTACACCTTCCAAAACACTTTCTCACATTCTCACGTGTGAGGCAGGCCGTTGGGAGGTGATTATTTCTCTTTTCACAGAGTTAGCTGCCATGCTGCAGGAAAAGAATTCCTGAACTCTGAGTCAGGAGCACTCGTCTAAGTAATGTCTCTGCTACCAACCAATTTGTGAATTTGTGCAAAGTCACTTAACTTTTTCTATCTTCGGTCTTCTCAGCTTCAAAATCGAGTCCATAAAACCAACATTAAGAGGATTTGATCAGGTGAACATGATTTTAAAATGTTTTATAAATTCTAAAGTGTTGCAAACATTGATCCATTATAATGATTCAATTATGAAGCTGCAGTTCAAGCTGAAGTGATGAAATGTCAGCAAAGGCAGGAGGGCAGCATGTGCCCTGGGGCCAAACTCCCCAGATTCCAATTTTTGTTCCTCCTCTTCCTCACTCTGTGGCTGGGGTAAGATACTTAACTTATTTGTGGACCGATTGTTGCATCTGTAAAATGGAAAATAATAAAAGCTACTTTCAGGTTTATTTCTTATCCCTCTGTGCTATCCTTTGGAACTCTGCATTCAAATGTGTATATCTTTCCTTTTCTCCTTTAGCCTTCACTTCTCTTCTTTTCTCAGCTATTTCTAAGGCCTCCTCAGACAGCCATTTTGCCTTTTTGCGTTTCTTTTTCTTGGAGATGGTCTTGATCACTGCCTCCTATACAATGTCACAAACTTTCATTCATAGTTTTTCAGGTACTCTGTCTATCAGATCTAATTCTGTGAATCTGTTCATCACTTCCTCAGTATAATCAAAAGGGATTTGATTTAGGTCATACCTGAATGGTCTAGGGGTTTTCCCTACTTTCTTCAATTTAAATTTAAATTTTTCACTAAGGATCTCATGATCTGAGCTACAGCCAGATCCCAGTTTTGGGATCCCAGCTCCCAGTCTTGTTTTTGCTGACTGTATAGAACTTCTCCATCTTTGGCTGCAAAGAATATAATCAATTTGATTTCGGTATTGACCATCTGGTGATGTCCATGTGTAGAGTCTTCTCTTGGGTTGTTGGAAGAGGGTGTTTGCTATGATCAGCGAGTTCTCTTGGTAAAACTTTGTTAGAATTTGCCTTGCTTCATTTTACATTTCAAAGCCAAATTTGCCTGTTACTCCAGGTATTTCTTGACTTCCTACTTTTGCATTCCAGTCTCCTATAATGAAAATGACATCTTTTTTGGGTGTTAGTTCTAGAAGGTCTTGTAGTTCTTCATACATCTGGTCCCATCACTTCATGGCAAATAGATGGGGAAACAATGGTAACAGTGAGAGAATTTATTTTGGGGAGCTCCAAAATCACTGCAGATGGTGACTGCAGCCATGAAATTAAAAAAAAAAAATGCTTGCTCCTTGGAAGAAAAGCTATGGTCAACATAGATATAATATTAAAAAGCAGAGACATTATTTTGCCAACAAAATTCCATCTTGTCAAAGCTATGGTTTTTACTGTAGTCATGCATGAATGTGAGAGTTGGACATAAAGAAAGCTGAGCACCAAAGAATTGGTGCTTTTGAACTGTGCTGTTGGAGAAGACTCTTGGGAGTCCCTTGGACTGCAAGGAGATCCAACCAGTCAATCTTAAAGGAAGTCAGTCCTGAATATTCATTGGAAGGACTGATGCTGAAGCTGAAACTCCAACATTTTGGCCACCTGATGTGAAGAACTGACTCACTGGAAAAGACCTTGATGCTGGGAAAGATTGAAGGTGGGAGGAGAAGGGGATGACAGAGGACGAGATGGTTGGATGGCATCACCGACTCAATGAACATGAGTTTGAGCAAGATTCCAGAGTTGACGATGGACAGCGAAGCCTGGTGTGCTGCAGTCCATGCGGTTGCAAAGAGTCAAACATGACTGAATGACTGTACTCAACTGCGATTTATTTTGAGGCTTAAGTAAGATAGTGCAGGCAAAGTACACAACACAGAGACTAGAACATCATTACATGTTCAGTGAATACTTAGTATTGTCATCATCATCATTATTCACTTCTAGTTACTAAACTATAGAATTAGAGCCAGAATCCATGATTCCTGGTCCAGTGCTGCAGAAGTCTCACATCAATTTGATGACTCTAATGACTTCAGCTCACAGAAGGTTAGAGCAAGAGGTACTAGCAACCACAGCCCACCTTTCTATTATTATAGACAAAACAACTGGTGTTCAGAGAGGGAACTGAGCTACTCAAGGTCATAGGAGGTAGGGAAAGGGCTCAGACTTCAACTCAAGTTCCTGGGCTCTTGGCCCAGTTCTGGCACCATCTTGCTGAGCCAGAGTCACATAGATCTTGGAACTGCAAAGAGTGTGAAGGACCATCTAGGTCTTATCTCATTACTCATGACGGGAAATGGAAGGCATGTCCCACTAGTCATGATGGGAGACGGGAGGCAGTCATGACACAGCAGACAAGGAAACAACGTTGCTACTCCAGGGTCTTCCTGATTCACCTCAAGTCTCCTTAGGAGACTTAGGAGACTTTGCTCTGAGCACCAGTGTCAAAATGAAAATCTAAAAATTCCAAACCAAAAGGAGAAACCGCCTTCAGAGAAACAAAAGAGACAAAGACAACTCACTTATCAACAGATACCAGCAATGCCAGAAAACAAAAGGAATGGCCTCTTAAAGCTCTGAACAAAGCAACTGTCAGTACACAATTCTACTCAGAAAAACCATCCTTAAGAAATGAAGGCAAAACAAAGACATCTTCAGAAAAAACACAAAAAGGAGAGAATTTGTGGTCCACAGATTCACGTTGCAAGAAATGAAACTTTTTGGAATGAAGAAAGTTTACTCTAGATGATTGTACAACAGCTCAAGAAGAAATGACCAGCATTGATATATGGGTTCACTTTAAGAAATATATGGATGATTTAAAGCAACATTAATAGCAATGCCTTGTGAAAAGTACAACCGATGTTGAGAGAAATATATGATAAAAAAAGAAAAAACCAGAAAAGAGATAAGTGGAGTTAAAGTACAATAAAGATGAAGCAGTGTTCTGAGTGTGATAAAATATTAATTGTAGGTATATTATAATAAGTTCAGAATACATTTCATAATTTCTGGGTAATCACAAAAAGATGATATTGAAAGAAGAAAATGGAGGAGATAAAATGGACTAGTGAAAATACATAATAAATTCCTCATATATAGTAAACAGGGAGTAATAGAGCAAAGAACAGAAAGGACATACAAAAAATACCAACATGGTAAATTTGACCACCTTAACCTCAATTTTATAAGTAGCTGCCTTGAATTAAAATAAATACTCCAATTAAAAGACTTCCTATGAAGTAAGAAAAAACAAGACCAGCATGTGTGTTTATTACAAGAAATACATTTCAAATATAAGGGATAGGTTGAAAGTAAAAGGATGAAAAATATATATCAACGATATTTAAACACTAAGCAAAAGAAAGAAGGTGTGGCTATATTAACATCAGAGAAAGATAATATTAAAGAAAGAGTTATAATAAGAGAAAAAGAGAAACACATAAAACAATAATTAAAGAGTCAATTCTATTGGAACATATAGCTTTCCTCAAGTTGAAAGTACTTAGTATAAATCTCTACTATATACAAACTTTAAGTAGAGCCAATAGGAGAAATAGACAAAGCTATAAGAGTTCGAAATTTTAATACATGTATCCAAGTTTATCATAAAACAATCAGAAAAAAATATGAGTCTATGGAAGATTGGAATAATATGACCAAATCTGACCAAATGGGATGTATTCAACAATGCAGAATCCATATTTGTTGCAAGAACACATATACCACTTATCAAAACAGACTTCAGTGCAGGCTACAAATCAAGTCTTGTAAGTGAGACAATATAGGAGACACAAAAGTATAGAACGGACTTTTGGCATCTGGGGGAGAGGGAGAGGGTGGGATGATTTGGGAGAATGACACTGAAACATGTATACTATCATATAAGAAATGAAGCGCCAGTCTATGTTCAGTGCAGGATA
>SJYW01001876.1:78668-98524 GCA_006410735.1 Raphicerus campestris | reverse complement strand
AAGAAGAAGAAGAAGAAGAAGAATGTGAGAAGAATAAGAAGAACAATGTGAAAAGAAGAAGAAGAAGAATATCAGAAAAATAAGAAGAACAATTGGAGAAGAAGAAGAAGAAGAATGTGACAAGAAGATGATCAAGAAGAAGGTGAGAAGAACAGGAAGAAGAGGAAGAAGAGGAAGAAGAGGAAGTTGAAAAGAAGAGGAAGTAGTTGAGAAGAAGATGAAAGTGAGAAGAAAAAGAAGAAGAAGAAGAAGGTGAGAAGAAGAAGAACATGAAGAAGGTGAGAAAAAGAAGAGGAAGAAGAATTAGATGTGAAGAAGAAGAAGAAGGAGAGAAGAGGAAAAAAAGAAGAAAAGAAAGAAAAAGAAGGTGAGATGAAAAAGAAAAGGAAGAACAAGAAGAATGTGAGAAGAAGAAGAAGAAGAGGAAGAAGAAGAAGATGAGAAGAAGAAGGTGAGAACAAGAAGAAGAAGGTGAAAAGAAGAAGAAAAAGAAGAAGAAAATGAAAAACACGAAGAAGAAGAAGGGCAGAAGCAGAAGTAAAAGAAGAAGAAGAAGAANAATAGAGAATTAATAGAGCTAAAAGTTGATTCTTGAAAAGATCAATAAAATAATAGTGAGACGAAGAAATAAAACAAAGAGCAAACACAAATTATGAGTATCAGGGATAAAAGGTTACATTATTATAGAATTTGTTGACATTTAAAGGATAAAAGAATATTATGAAAAATTTTATTCCAATAAATTTACTAAATACATGCAATGAACAAATTTCTTGAAAAACACAATTACCAAAACTTTTACCGGGAGAAATTGAAAGTGAGGACAGTCCTGTAACTACAAGGCTTCACTATCAGATAACAGAAGATCAAATAATACAAATCTTCTTGAAACTCTTCCAGAAAACAGAAAACCAATGAACACTTGCTAACTTCTATCATAGTTCAGTATAATCTTGTTCTTCAAACCTGACAAGAACATTGTAAAAAACAAAATCTTGAGATTAATATCCTTCCTGAATAGAGAAGAAATAAAGTCAAATCAAAATATTAGCAAATCTAATTCAATGGCTATTTTTATTTGTTTCACTAATGCACTGAAGGATAAACATTACAGGAGACATTAAAAAAATTGCATGTCAACCTCTTTTGTGAACATAGTAGTAAAAACTGCAAAGAGCACTCCTATGTATGTGTACAGGAGAAATGAGTGCATACGTACAGAGGCATGTTCAGAATTTTATATTCATTTATTCATCACAGTCAAACCCTAGAAATGGTCAAAATGTCCAACAACAGAAAAAGTGATAAAACTTTCTATATCAGGTGTGAAATACTGCACAGCAACAAATAAGAACAAAGCACTCAAACACAGAGCAACATGAATCAATCTCACAGGTATTAGCATGAGTGAAGCCAGCAGTTTCCATCTTCTGACTGGACTCTGATGNATATCAGGTGTGAGATACTGCACAGCAACAAATAAGAACAAAGCACTCAAACACAGAGCAACATGAATCAATCTCACAGGTATTAGCATGAGTGAAGCCAGCAGTTTCCATCTTCTGACTGGACTCTGATGATTGCAAGCACAGACTATATGAACTTGTTAGACATGCCTGAACAGACCCAGTTTATCTATGGTGGTAGAAATCAGAACATCAGTTGCCCCTGGGGTGGTGATATTGACCAGGGAGGACAGGGAGAAATCTTTTGAAGTGTTAGTGGTATTTTATATTTTGACTAGTATGGCAGCTACACAGTTGTATACACATTGCAAACACTTGTTGGGTTTTCACTGTATGTGAAAGAGAAATATTGAATTGCTCTTTCAAATCATTTTACTGTTACATTATCTTTTCTTGTCAAGCTGTAAGCACATTTTTAGTTTACAGATACCATCTTTCAGCAATATTAATTTTTTCAGATCTATTATTTATTGATTCTGTCCATTGCTTTTGTTTATGGCATCTTTCATCATACAGAGTTAAAGTTTTTTTTTATATATATAGACAAATATTCTGCTTTTAAAGCTTCTGGGTCTCTAACTATGGTTAGCCAGTTCTCAAGCTTCCAGACTGTACATGTTATTCCCTGGATACATTGTAAGATATTTATTCATTTTCCTTACATATATATTTCAATCTATACAGAATTTTTTGTACATCGTGTGTTCTATGGGTTGAGTTCTGTCCACTCAAAATTTATACATTGAAGCCCTAACCCCTAATAACTATATTTGAATATATGGCCTAAAATGAGGTTAGATGAGGTCATTAGGCTGGAACTCTTGACACTATAGAAGTAATACCTTTGTAAGAAGAGACATGAGAGACGTATCACCCTCTCCTCATCATGTGAGGACACAGTGAGAAAAGACAGTGTCTTCAAGTCAGAAAGAGAATCCCCACCAGAAACCGAACACTACCAAGAACTTGACATTGNATGAGGTCATTAGGCTGGAACTCTTGACACTATAGAAGTAATACCTTTGTAAGAAGAGACATGAGAGACGTATCATCCTCTCCTCATCATGTGAGGACACAGTGAGAAAAGACATAGTGTCTTCAAGTTAGAAGGAGAATCCCCACCAGAAACCGAACACTACCAAGAACTTGACATTAGACTTTTGCAGCCTCCAGAACTGTGACAAAATATGTTTCTGTTGTTTAAGCCACCAGTCCATGATATTTTGTTATTACAGCTAGGGGAGACTAAGACCATCTGTTAAGGTAATCTATTTTTTATTTTCTTCAAGGTATATGAGCAAACCCAAAATATTTTAAATCATCTTTCTTTATTACATNAATATGTTTCTGTTGTTTAAGCCACCAGTCCATGATATTTTGTTATGACAGCTAGGGGAGACTAAGACCATCTGTTAAGGTAATCTATTTTTTATTTTCTTCAAGGTATATAAGCAAACCCAAAATATTTTAAATCATCTTTCTTTATTACAGATATGTTGGGATCAATGTCTGAATTCTCCATTCTATTACATTAACAAGTTTGCCATCTCTATATACATGTCAATACCTTATGAAAGAATAAATGCCCAGGAATAGTCACAAAAATAGAACACTAAGTATCAAGCTATACTACAAAGCTCCTAAAATCAAATTAATATAGTGTTGCCAAGGGGGATACACTTAGAAGTGCTTTCACATACTGCTGGTGGAAATGTGAAGGCCACCGCATTTGTAGATAGCAAATATTCCAACATCTATTAAAGTTAATAATACATATTCCCTTCAATGAACCATTTCAATTCAGAGTATATACCTATGGAAATGAAAGAATAAATACATAAAGGCATGAATTCTGGGACGTATTTCAGTAGTTTTCTAAGTAGAATGCACTGGAAATCAAGTGAATACCCATTAATAGATAAAAGACTGAGTAAACTATGGAACATCCACATGGAATAGTATGTAGTCCATTTATAGAAAATTAATTAAAACTATCTGAGGACTTGGAAACGTTTCTAAAAGGAGCTGTTGGGTGAGAAAAGGAGGATGCCTGAAAGATCATGTACTGTGGCTCCGTCTGTGTAAGCTGAACAATATATCAAACATTTGGTATGTGTGTGTATTATCTGTGCTCAGTCACTCAGCCACGTCTGACTCTGCTATCCTGTGGACTGCAGCCTGCCAGGCTCCTCTATCCATGGGATTTTCCCAGCATGCATCCTGGAATGGGTGGCCAAAATGTCTGTATAGAATCTTATGGGCTTTCCAGGTAGCTCAGTGATAAAGAATCTGCCTGCCATTGCAGGAGATGTAGGTTCCATCCTAGGTCAGGAAGATGTCCTGGAGAAGAAAATGGCAACCCACTCCAGTATTCTTGCCTGGGAAATCCCATGGACAAAGGGGCCTGGTGAGTTACAGTCCTTGGGGTCCCAAGAGAGTCAGACATGATTGAAAGACTAAACAACAACTCAGAACTATATGGATACCAGTAGAAATACGGAAGAATCCATCATAGTTTATTAATATAAGTACACAGGGAGAGCAAGAAGATAAAAAGATTAAGGATGTGGGGGGTAAAGTCACACTAAGGAAAAGCAGGTTTATGACTACATTTATGTATTACTGTAAAACTCTGTGTGTGTGTGTGTGTGTGTGTGTGTGTGTGTGTGTGTGTGTGTATAGAGGACAATGTACAAAATCTTTTAAAGAATTTTTACATAAAAGGAAAAACATTGAAAATTTAAAAACTGAGGTTAAGCTCAAGAAATTACAGTAAAAAACTGAGAAATAGGAGATGAAACAATATAGAAAATATCAGAAATTAAATAAATAGAAAAAACAACTATAAAGGTGAGTAATTTAAAAAAAACTTGCTATTTTAAAAGACTAATAAATACAACAAATGTCTGGCAAAATAAATCAAGGGAAAAGGAAGAGGTTGTGCTACTGCATACATCAGCACACAGAAACTAGAAGAAATCTGATAAATGATATAACAGATTGTCCTAAGAATCTAGGTTTGGAAGAGAAGTTAAACGTCACTCCAACAATTTAAACAGTGATGGAATTCTATTCACCTTAAGAGTATCTATAATTATTTGTGCAGCTACATAGTTATTTCAGCACTACAATGGACTTACAATGGGAAGATCTGGATCAAATTAAACATCTACAACAACAGGACAATGAGAAACCAAGTCAATTTTCTAAATATTCTTTGAAGCTTAATTCAGTGGCAAGCCTTGTGTTAAAAGCTTTAGTTGCTTTCTAATTTAATCTTCACAGAAATCTTGTAAGATAAGAACTACTATTATTTTGCCCTTTTTTTTTTCAGGTGAGGAAGGCTCAACACGAGGAATTAAATTGTTTGTCCAGAGTCAACTCGCTTGTAAATGATCAAGCTAGACTCATCCCACGTACTCAGAACCTCAGTTTCTCATTTGTAGAAGGTGGCTAGTGACCTCTATCTCAGAAGGAGGATTTCAGAACAAAGAGATCAGGAGACTGAACGCTGGACATCTACAAAAGGTGGATGAATGATTACCAGGTTTCCAGAGACAAACAGATCCGGGTTGAAGTCAATCTCCGTTAACTGAAAAGTGGTCTTGAGAATACCGACTCTCTAAACCTCCACTGAGAGCTGCTAGATTTAGCAGGTAAAATGCAGAAGTGGAATTAAATTTGATTTCAGATACACGGTGAATGATTTGAGCATAAGTATGTCCTAGGCAATATCAGAGACATAATTGTACTAAGAAAAATGTTGTTCATTTGAAATTCAAATTTACCTGGGCAGCCTATATTTTATCTAGCAACTCTACCTCAGTTTTCTTGTCTGAAAAGATGAATAAGGTGAAAGTAACTGCCAAGCACATTAGTGTCACTGAGTGTGTTACTTGTGGACAAATATCCATCTCTTCTTTTCCCTAATAGAACCCTGATTTGTAGCTTAGCATGTAGGTACCCACTTAAATAACTGCATTTGCTAACCTTCCTCGTAGGAAGTTGTGGTCGTGTGACTTCATTCTGTCCGATGAAGAGGTAGAGGAGTATAGAATGGATTTCCAGGAGCTTGCCTTGAAACTAAAAAGATATGCCCGTCTTTAATCTCAACCTCCATCTTACTTTTCAAAACATGGATATTATGGCTGAAATTCAAATGGCCATCTAGACCATGAAGTTAGCCATAAAGCTCATGTCTGTCCTAAGGTTTGCAGTGTCAAGAGTTGGAAAATGGGGAAATAGTGACCATTATCAATGGTCTGTAACTTGCCTGCCTATTAGAATTACCTGAGCAGCATTTAAAACTCTTAATATCTCAAATGTTTAAATTAGAACTTCTGTGGGCATCTGTATTTCTTAAACGCCCCTTAGGTTACATTATTTGGCCAAAGTTAAGAAGTTCTCTTCTTTTTATTATATTTATTTTTTATTGAAGTATAGTTGATTTACAATGTTGTTAGTTTCAGGTGTACAGCAAAGTGATTCATATATACATATATATGTATATATATATTCTTTTTCAGGTACTTTTCTCTTATATGTTATTACAAAATAGTGAGTATAGTTCCCTGTGCTGTACAGTAGGTCCTTCTTGTTTATCTGTTTTATACATTGTTGTTGTTTAGTTGTTATGTTGATGTCTGACTCTTTTGTGAACCTGTGCACTATAGCCTTGCATGGGATTTCCCAGGCAAGAATACTGGTGTGGGTGGCCATTTCGTTTTCCAGGGGTTCATCCTGACCCAGGGACTGAACCTGTGTCTACTGCTTGGCNAAGGAGAGTGCTGGCTTCGATTCCCCTTTCAACATATCACCACTTCTGATTGTGCATCAGTAAGAAAGTGTGTTCTCAGCAATACAGTCCATGGAATTCTCCAGGCCAGAATACTGGAGTGGGTAGCCTTTCCCTTCTCCAGGGGATCTTCTCAACCCAGGGATCAAACTCAGGTCTCCTGCATAGCAGGTGGATTCTTTACCAGCTGAGCCACAAGGGAAGCCCAAGAATACTGGAGTGGGTAGACTATCCCTTCACCAGAGGATCTTCCCAACCCAGAAATTGAACCGGGTTCTCCTGCATTGCAAGCAGATTCTTCACCAACTGAGCTATCAGGGAAGCCTGCTCAGTCACTCAGTCATGTCCAACTCTTTGGAACCCTATGGACTGTAGCCTACCAGGCTCCTCTGTCCATGGGGTTTTCCAGGCAAGAATACTGGAGCAGGTTGCCATGTCTCCTCCCAGGAGACCTTACCAACCCAGGAATTGAACCTGTGTATCCTGTGTGTCCTGCATTGGCAGGCAGATTCTTTACCACTGAGCCACCTGTGAGCCCTTCAGTAAGGAAATGCAGCCCTAAATTCAGCCCTGGATGGCAAGAGTTTGCATTCCCTGCCTTCTCTGCAAACATGTGTACTTTTTTTTTTTGCTGTCCCTGTTGTTTTGGTCCTTCACAAGTAGAATGTGCTGGATAGCCCAGCCTGGTCACTCTCTCAATCACTCTATGTACATTGAAATCAATTCTGTGTATATGCAATTAAAGAAAGCAGCTCTCTAGGCCGTTCACTCCTCAGTGTGTCCTAAATGTCCAAAGGTCAGTGTTATACATCAGGTTACCATAGTTTCATTGCTTTATATTTCTTATCTTCTAAGAGCAAGTTACAGTGAGTTGTACCATCTGCTAAGCCACTGGTACAAGTTTCTTTTTTCTCTATTTTTTAATTGAAGTATAGTTGATTTAAAATGCTGTACTAATTTCTGCTGTACAACAAAATATGTACAGCTATAAACATATGCACATCCTTTTAAAATATTCTTTTCCATTATGGATTATCTCAGGAAATTGTATATAGTTCCCTGTGCTGTACAATGGGACCTTGTTGTTTATGCATTCTAAATGTAAGTTTGCATCAACTAACCCCAAACTCTGAGTCCATTCCTCTCCCCACACTTCCCTCTTAGCCATCACATGTCTGTGAGTTGGCTTCTGTTTCGTAGATAGGTTTATTTATGCCAAATTTAGATTCCACATGTAAGTGATGTCATACAGTATTTGTCTTTCTCTTTCAGATCTATTTCACTTAGTATGGGACGAGAAGTCAACGCATTCACTCTTTTGGAGCTGGTTGCTTCTTCTGAGAGATAAATCTCTGACAGTGCCACTTTCCTTCAGATAGAATTTTAAATACATCCTTCCCTCTTTCCTTCTCTTCATTTTATACTTGTGATAACTGTTTGCCAAACTGGCTGCCATAGTAACCGTCCCTGTGACCACATCCCTGGGTAACTTCTTCCCATGCTGANTAAACATATGCACATCCTTTTTAAATATTCTTTTCCATTATGGATTATCTCAGGAAATTGTATATAGTTCCCTGTGCTGTACAATGGGACCTTGTTGTTTATGCATTCTAAATGTAAGTTTGCATCAACTAACCCCAAACTCTGAGTCCATTCCTCTCCCCACACTTCCCTCTTAGCCATCACATGTCTGTGAGTTGGCTTCTGTTTCGTAGATAGGTTTATGTATGCCAAATTTAGATTCCACATGTAAGTGATGTCATACAGTATTTGTCTTTCTCTTTCAGATCTATTTCACTTAGTATGGGACGAGAAGTCAAAGCATTCACTCTTTTGGAGCTGGTTGCTTCTTCTGAGAGATAAATCTCTGACAGTGCCACTTTCCTTCAGATAGAATTTTAAATACATCCTTCCCTCTTTCCTTCTCTTCATTTTATACTTGTGATAACTGTTTGCCAAACTGGCTGCCATAGTAACCGTCCCTGTGACCACATCCCTGGGTAACTTCTTCCCATGCTGACTCTGGGCATGACCGTATAACTTGGCTGAGCAATGGAACAACAGAGACTGCAAAGCAGGCAGAGACTTGAAAAGTGTTTATGTGTTGGGGCTTTATGTTCTTAAAGCTCAGCTATCATGTGGGTAAGCCTGACCTAGCTTGTTTGATGATGGGAAAAACATAGCCAGTTACCCCTGCTGCCTCAACTTTCAGTTGGTTTTCAACTTCCAGGTGCATGAGTGAGGTTACAGATGACTCACTCAGTCACTGGTCATTCTGCCAGGTGACAAGAGGCTCATGAGCCAACCCAGCAAACATCAGCCAAGTTTGGTTGGCCCAAACCAAAAGTAAGAGTCGGTCCATGGAATCAGAAGCTGAAAAAAGTGGTTATTGTATTACTCCAGTGAGTTCTAGAGTAGTTTTGTACACAAAAGCTTCCCAGGCAGTGCAGTGGTAAGGACTCTGCATGCCAATGCAGGAGATGCAAGAGGTTTGGGTTCAATTCTGGGTCAGAAATATCCCCAGGAGTAGGAAATGGCAAACCATTCCAGTATTCTTGCCTGGGAAATCCCATACATAGAGGAGCCTGGCAGGCTACAGTCCATGGGGTCACAAAGAGTTGGACCAAACTTAGCAACTGAGCTCACGTGCACACACACACACACACACACACACATTATACAACAAAAGCTAACTGCTACAGGAATTGACACCTAAAAGTTGGAAGCTGCTATGACTAAAATCTAAGGTCTCTAGATCAGAGACCCACATTCAAAGAACCACAGCCACAGAGTCTCATAATATCTGGGGCTGAAGTTTAGGAGATCCCAGACTTACATTCTACTGTTGCAACTGGATGATATTTCAGAGGATTCAGAGATGGAACAAGTATGTTTTGCATGTGGGTGGAATGTAATTAATTTTTCAGAGGGCAGACTGTGGCAGATTGTATAGGGAGCCAAAGACTCTCCTTATAAAGGCTTGTACATTATGTTTTCACTTTCTTGCTTCTCTTGAAATGTGTGCTTAGTTACTCAGTCATGACCAAATTTTTGCAACCCAATGGACTGGAGTCTGCCAGGCTTCTCTGTCCATGGGATTTCTCAGGCAAGAACACTAGAGTGGTTAGCCATTTACTTCTCCAGGAGATCTTCCTGACCCAGGGATCAAACTTGGGCCTCCTGCATGGCTGGCAAATTCTTTACCATCTGAGCCACCAATAAGCCTCGGCAATCCTGACACATGAAAAAGCCTTAGCTGGCCTGTTGGATGATGAGAGACCTGTGGCAGACATGCTCCTTGCCAGTAACCCACCAGAAGTTTGAGCAATGCTGCTGAGGCCAAACGATACAAAGTGAACGCAAACCTATGAGCAAGCTCTGCTGAGATTCACAGAGTCACCCCCATTAGAAGAGTCATACATCAGAAATGTGAGCAAAAACTGACACACTTCCAAATACCTATGATCTACTATTAACTGGGGCTTCCCAGGTGGCACTAGAGGTAAAGAACCCACTTGCCAGTGTAGATAATGTAAAAGACACCAGTCAGAGCCCTGAGTAGGGAAGATCCCCTGGAAGAGGACATGGCAACCCATTCCAGTATTCTTGCCTGGAGAATTCCATATACAGAGGAGCCTGGAGGGCTACAGTCCATGGGTGCACCATGAATCAGACATGACTGAAGTGACTTAGCATCCACAATTAGCCACTTTATCAAAATGATACCATAAAACCACTGGAGTAAATTATGCATATTCTAATTTTTTGTTAAAAATTTTTTTTTGACATGGAGCATTTTTTAAAGTCTTCATTGAAGTTGTTAAAATATTGCTTCTGTTTTTTTGTTTCAGTTATATGGCCATGGGGCACGTGGAATCTTAGCTCCAGAACCAGGGATTGAACCCACAACCCCTGCACTGGAACTTGCGATCTTAACCACCGGACCACCAGGGAAGTCCCTACATATTTTAATTTGGAAACTTTAAAGATTTTCCAACTATACCATGTACTTACCTCTCCCCTTCATCCATTCAAAACAAGGTTTCCTCCTTTATTTATTAAGGAGAAAAGTCTCACCTCTCCCCTATCTATACTGTAAACTCTACCTACTCCACCCCCTCCACCCCCAAATGTGGCATAGTGGTTAACTTCACAGACTTTGGAGTCACACTATGTGAGTTCAAGTCTCAACTTCATGACTACAAGTTCTGTGACTTTGAGTAAGCCATGTGACCTCACTGCATTCAATTTTCTTAGCCCTAAAGTAGGTATAGTAACACTATTTACCTCTAGGGCTGTGGGAGAATTACATGAATCAATATGTGTTACCTGCTGACAATAATACTTGGCATTCAATAATAGTGAGTTTTATGTGTTTCCATTGTTTGAGGTCCAAGACGAGTCTTAGACAATGCCAGATGCCCCTCACTTCTTCATGCTTTGATTGGTAGTACATATCTATAGATTTTTGCTATTTCATCACTAAGTCAGTACAACTCTTTCAGGATGCCATGGACTGGAACCCACCAGGCTCATCTGTCCATGAGATTTTCCCAGATAAGAATACTGGAGTGGGCTGCTCTTCTCCAGCGGATCTTCTAGACCTGGGGATTGAACCCATATCTCCTTCACTGGCAGGTGGATTCTTTACCACTAAGCCATTAGAGAAGCCCACATCTATAAATAAAGTAATGGTTAATCAAAGATGTGGGAAATTCCAGAGATTAATTAGACTAGAAAGGAATGAAATAGATGTAATATATTCATAAAGTTGTCTGTATATGGTATTTGCACAGCACTTTTCTTTTAAGAATCCAGGAGTATTCCTCAACCATTATCACAACCAGCTCTGCCACATGCCCTGCTATGTTCTAAGCCTAAAAATGGGTAGATGACTTTTTACACATTAAAGCTGTGTTTTATTATTAGAATCTCCCTTCCTGTGCAGAGAAAACAAGAAAACACCTGTTGTACCTCCTCCAAGTCTGGCCGAGGCTGACAAGTGCAGCCCCCAGGTGTTCACATCTCACCTTCTTGATAGGATCTTCTGTGTGCTCTGTGAGCTCTGCTTTTCACAAGGCCTTTGCCAGGTCTCTGGACGATCAAGCAGCACGTCTTTGAAGGCAAAGTCACACTTTGCTGCATGAGACAAAATCTGGAAATGAGTCCTCCGTGAGTCGGCACAGGTGAATTCCCCATAGATGGAGGAAGGGTGAATAGGTAATTCCATGAAAAGAGGAAGCTGTCTCAATGCAAGGAATCTTCATCTCCTCAGGCACGAAGCTTGTCATCCCCCAGTCCACTGTGGTCTTGGGAAGAATGTCCACTGGACAAGTCAGGCATAGCTGGTCGCTATCAATCAACACCTGTGTTGATTTAATCTGTCCTTGCATTATGGATATTTGTAAAATATGATCCTTGACTCTACATCAGAATCTCCAGGAAGCCAACTCAAAATTCTGACGCTGAGCTCAACTCAGGCATATCAAGTACATGTCTCTAGGGTGGGTGGGGCCTGGGAAGCTCCTCTTAAATGATCTTCCAGATGCCCCTTGTGCACACTCATGGTAGGTCAGGTGTTGACTTGTGCTATAATGACGAGAAGCACGATGAAGAGATTGAAATAGAGAGGAAACAGATTGCATCAAATATCCATCATTAACACATTTCTCCTTTCATGAAAGACAGAATGAATGCCTGTGCAGAATATTTTTTACATCAAAAGCTGACAGACATACCCAGAAACACACACACTTAACCAAAACAAAAGTTTCTGAAAATAATACAAAAACTTCCTGACACAACTTGGATTTCTTCTATCTTTTCAGTATACTTTTTAAAGAAACCAGTCACATTCAAGTAAATTGGTTTTTTGCACCCACTAATGGTTTGTAAAAAGCATTGGTGTGGACGAATTGGTTGGTGATAACAGTGGAAACTGAGACTGTTTCCAAGTGAGAGTTTCTTGGCCTGCAAGGAGATCAAACCAGTCAATCCTAAAGGAAATCAACTCTGACCATTCTTTGCAAGGACTGATGATGAAGCTGAAGTTCCTATACTTTGGCCACCTGATGGGAAGAGCTGACTCACTGGAAAATATCCTGATGCTGGGAAAGACTGAAGGCAAAAGGGGAAGAGGGTAGCTGAGGTTGAGATGGTAGATAACATCACTGACTCAATGGACATGAGTTTAAGCAAACTCCAGGAGATAGAGGAGAACAGACAAGCTTGGTATGCTATAGTCCATGGAGTCTGCAAAGAGTTGCACACTACTTAGTGAGTGAACAAAGCAACAATGAAAATCAAGGNTTTCCAAGTGAGAGTTTCTTGGCCTGCAAGGAGATCAAACCAGTCAATCCTAAAGGAAATCAACTCTGACCATTCTTTGCAAGGACTGATGATGAAGCTGAAGTTCCTATACTTTGGCCACCTGATGGGAAGAGCTGACTCACTGGAAAATATCCTGATGCTGGGAAAGACTGAAGGCAAAAGGGGAAGAGGGTAGCTGAGGTTGAGATGGTAGATAACATCACTGACTCAATGGACATGAGTTTAAGCAAACTCCAGGAGATAGAGGAGAACAGACAAGCTTGGTATGCTATAGTCCATGGAGTCTGCAAAGAGTTGCACACTACTTAGTGAGTGAACAAAGCAACAATGAAAATCAAGGTAGACAAGAATCAGAGATTGGGCTTTTTCTTCTTGCAGGGAGAGTTGATAACTAATATTGCTCAGAAAGAACAAGAAATCCCTTTCTTCCCCTTGCCTCAGTCACTTTCATGACATGGATCTTATGGATTACCTAAGATATTAAAAGTCTAGGGAAAGATGAATTGAGAATAAAAATGGTAGCTAGCCAGGAAGCAAACACACTGAGTTGGAGGAAGAGAATAGAATAAGATGACTTTCTGGGGACTATGAGGTTTATACCAAAGCTGTTTCTCATGGAGGAACAGTCGTCCTTAGGTCAACATGAATCTCCAGAAGTCTGGAGACATTCAGCTCTGGTTTCTGCCTAAATACCTAACTTCCCACAAGATTCTTTTGCTCATCCAACAGAGACTTATTGAATGCCTAGTGAAATGAGGGATAGAGCAGTGAACTAAAAGAGAAGAAATTTCCTACCTTCATGGAGCTCATATTCCAGTGGAGGAAGGCAGATTTTTTTAAACTTTTTAATGTTGTATTGAATTATAACTGCTTGGCATACTCAATAAAGTAGAAATAGATGTTTTTCTGGAAATCTCTTGCTTTTTCCATGATCCAGCAGATGTTGGCATTTGATCTCCGGTTCCATTGCCTTTTCTAAAACCAGCTTGAACATCGGGGAGTTCACGATTCACGTATTGCTGAAGCCTGGCTTGGAGAATTTTGAGCATTACTTTACTAGCATGTGAGATGAGTGNTCGAGTCAGTGATGCCATCCAGCCATCTCATCCTCTGTCGTACCCTTCTCCTCCTGCTCCGAATCCCTCCCAGCATCAGAGTCTTTTCCAATGAGTCAACTCTTTGCATGAGGTGGCCAAAGTACTGGAGTTTCAGCTTCAGCATCATTCCTTCCAAAGAAATCCCAGGGCTGATTTCCATCAGAATGGATCAAAAATAAAAATCTTGTTTGGGCTTAAGTACTATTATAAACACAGATTGAAGTATGTTTTGAGTTATTATTCTTTTTTCATCAATAGATGTCTCATAAAGGTGACTTTCAGGTCTCCTGGACATATTCTCATTTATTTCAATGGGTTCTATGAAGATGGTCCAGCCTTGTATTATTATTTTGTCTGTCCAAGATCTGGAGTCAGACATTTCTACAGATGCCCTGGTTTCTTCCATTTGGAAGTGGGATTGGGGACCACTCTGCTTCCTTTGTAGCTCAGTTGGTAAAGAATCTGCCTGCAGTGCAGGAGACCTGGGTTCAATCCCTGGGTTGGGAAGATCCCCTGGAGAAGGAAATGGCAACCCACTCCAGTATCCTTGCTTGGAAAATCTCATGTACAGAGGAGCCTGGTGGGCTGCAGTCCATGAGGTTCCAAAGAGTCGGGTACAAATGAGCGACTAACATTTACTTACTTATTGTGATACTAGGGACACTCACTGCTACAGGACTGGTCATCAAATCCCGTACTTCTCAGTATGCTAAGCTAGGAAATAAGATTTTTATTTTCTTTTTCATTTGAGGGGATTCATTATGAGTCATACACAAACTTCCAAATCAAATTCAAGACTAAGGAGTTTTACTTATTCTTTTCAATCTGACACCTTTATATCTACCACCTCCCCAACACACACACACACACACACACACACACACACACTAATAATTTTAGTTCTCAAGATACCAATATAAGCACTCATTTAATTTATCCCACAATGAACACACAGAAGTATCAGAATAACCATAGCAACACTACACCAACATTATTACTGCAGATGTTTAAGTGTATTTTATAGCTATTTTTATCCATGGGATGTATGCCACTAGAGATGTAGTCAAATTATTGTGTTTGGAAGTCACTCAAAATAATTCTTCCCTATTTGATTATTGAACATACAGCTAAATGCATTTCTTTCACTTTGCTTTCAATCTTTAGAGATTGCTATCTTCTAAATTTGATTTTGCTTTGTAATTATGTAAAATGCCTTTCTGATTCCAGAGTTGAGTCTATAAAGCCAGGTATATTCAGAGATATTTCACTTCACCCCCTATGTCCCTCGTCTTGTTTCCTCACTGTCCTTAGAGGTATGTGTAACCTTTTTATTTGTGTTATCCTTCCAGCATTATTCTAAATATTCATGTGTGTGTGTGTGTGTGTGTGTGTGTGTACACACATATGCATGGGCTTCCTTGGTGGCTCATATAGTTTATAAACTTACTCCTGTTTTCTTAAATTACACATGCTACTTTCCACTTTTCTTGATTTACTTGCTTTATCCCAGACTATATTCTGAGATCACTCCATTGCCGTTTATAAACATACTCCTTGTTATAGCCCTGTGGACATACCAAAGTTTATCCAATTAGCGCCCTGTTGCTGAACTGCGTTTAGGTTTTTCCACTCTGTCATATGCCTTTCTTTTTGCCCAAGAGTATTTTCAGGTTCTCCTTTAGATTTTTATGAAATCTTTGACTCTATAGACAGTAGTGTCTTTAATAGATGGAGAGAAATATACCCTTTCTGTCTTATTTCAACTTCAAGGATATTATTGATCCTGTGCTATGTCTAAAGCACTGTGCTAAATAAGTGTACAGGAGACACTAAGATAATGAGAACCATCTTGCCCTAAAGAGCCCCAAATGAGTCAGAAAAGTATGAGACAATTAGTCATTAAGAGAATTACAGATGAGAAGATAAAGAAAAAATATGGGATGACATAGCTGGGAAGAATCAGATATAATATCATGTTGGAGGAATATTGGATCTTTTAAACAATTATAAAACTTTTGACCAAAAAAGGTAAAGGAGGATGGGCATGCCAGGAAGAATTACGGGCATAAACACAGGTGTGCTCAAGGGACATGTGACTTGAAGCTTGGGGGATTCAAAGGGAAGCATTCAGAGGTAACATAAGGATAGCATAAAATTACAACTTGGGAGTCAGACACCAGAGTTCAAGTCTTGGATGTTCACTTAGGCTCTGATCTTCAACAAGTTCATTCAACATGTATATTTGTTTATCCTGAACCTATTGTGACATATAATTTGCTTATAATGGACCTATTCGTTTTCCCTTGTCCAACCAAGTCCTAAAATAGAATTCCACAGTGCCTGAAATTGTTGATGACCTCCTCCTTAAAACTCTTCATCATGGACTTCTGAGATGACCTCCTCATTTTCTGAGACTAACTCCCTATTCTCTCCTCTAACTGGCTGCCTTTCTCCTAAACTCACAGGGAGGAGCTCTAGCTGCACAGGAGGCAGGGCCTTTGTTCTTAGCACAGATCTCTTCTTCCCCAGCTTCCTGCCTTCATGGTGTGGTGATGTGCTGGCTTCTGTGGCAACCATCTCCACTGTGTGCACATCTCTACATGCAAGGCTCTTCCTTCAGACATCGCAAGAGAACTATTCCATGCCTGAGATGCTGGTTTGCACCAGCAATATCTCAGCCATCCTAGGACTATATAAGTCAGAGAAGTTTCTCCAAACCATCTTTCCCAGCACAGCTTATTCTTTGTTGCCATATCAAACTCCTTCAGCATGTGATGTAAAATTACCCTTCATCTCTCTTCAATTACAATAATAATGATCAGTTGATAGCTGACATTTTAATATGTATTCAACAAATATTTATTGATTGCCTCTTTTGTACCTGGCAAAGTTCTAGACATTGAGAATAAAGTCATGAACAAAACACCCAGATGAAGCTGTTAAGGAGCATGCAATATACCAATTGTTGTTTAGTCACTAAATTATGTAGGACTCTTGTGACCCCATGGACTGTAACACAACAGGCTCCTCTGTCCATGGGATTTCCCAGGCAAGAATACTGGAGTGGGTTGCTATCTCCTTCTCCAGGGGATCTTTCAGACCCAAGGATTGAACCCGTGTCTTCTGCACTGGCAGGCAGATTCACTACCACCAAGCCACCAGGGAAGCCCTAAAGAGAGCTGGGACACTCAGCTGAGGCACCACTGGGATATATGCTAGGCAGTCTACTAAATATTTTATGTCTATCAGATGACCGAATCCTTGCAACAAGTCTGTGAGATCAGTATTTTTCTTGAGTCTGTTATAAGTAAATAAAATGAGTATTGGTTAGAGGAACCAAAGTGATACTGGAGCTTGTTTGTATTTTGCTCTTCCTCTGACTAGTTGTCTAATTTTGACACAAGTTTCTTTTGACAGCTCTGCGCCTCACTTTCCCTACCCGAGAAATGGGTATTATAGTCACTCCCTCGTAAAGCCTTGTGAGAAATAAATGAGCACTTTCCTGGAAAGAAAGTAGAACAGTAGTGACAGGGTATTTCATAAATGCTAAAATTATTGTTGTATGTTTCCAGACTCATCATGCTTCCCTGGTGCCTCAGAGGCAAAGAATCTGCTTACAATGCAGGAGACGTGGGTTTGATCCCTGGGTCAGGAAGATCCCCTGGAGAAGGCAATGGCAACCCACTCCAGTATTCTTGCTTGGGAAATCCCACGAACAGAGGAGCCTGGCGGGGTGCAGTTGATGTTGTCACAAGAGTCGGACACGACTTAGCAACTAAACAAGAACAACAAAGAGTATCCTACTCACAGGATAGGACAGTGTTGACAAGTTATACTCTTGCTACTTTCTAAGTCTTATAATATGATATGACATTCATTTGTTTAAGCATTTGTCCCCTTAAGATTGTGAGAGTCAAAGGATCTCAATTTTGCTTTATTTCAATCTCAAAATTCTCGTGTATAAATGGGGTTCCTAATTCTTTGCAGCTGAGTTGCAGGATTAGTGTGAATGCTTTGTTCTTGTTTAAAGCACAGTTCCTAATCTATAGTAGATGCTTAATAAATTTCTATTTTTATAATTATTATTGTTATTATTATCATCACTATTAATTCTTTAATGATTAGCACAGTTCTAGTAATGAGAGAGTGTTCAAGAAACAGTTGTGACTCAAATGGAAATAAGTGGGCTAGAATTGATTTGGAAGCACCCCCGCCATCCATGAGACCTGAGGGCGTACCATTGCCCCCTTCTGCTTCCTAAATGGCAACTCATCACTTGCTTTGGTTGACCCTGAGCAGGAAGGGCTTACCCTTGCTAACTACTTAAAAACTAATATTGAGTTTGAAAAAACTGCTTTTTAACCATCTTCAACAGCCCTCCAGAAAACCTCATTAGCAGGCATCACATCACTTGGGGCTGTGAAGAGTGGGGTTTGCATGCATGGCCAGAGGTCATTAGCACCCATTTGTCTCTGATTAAAGGCAGATCATGTGCTCTGTACAAGCTCCCCAGAGACACTTCCCCCAGGTTTCTGAGAATCACTTCTTCTTGTCCATCTTATCTGTGGCCTCAGGGCTCGGCCACCAGCCACCTGACCCACCAAATTTCAGACTTTTCCTGCATGGATCCTTCCTGGTCCTAACAGATAGGCACCATTCCTCTGCTCAAATGCCCAGCATGGATCCCTATTTCCTCTGCCACCAACTCTGAGTTCTTCACAGGGGCCCCTACCCACCTCCATCACTTGCTTCTCATGACTCCCCCACCCTGAGACTGTCTGAATCAAGTAAACCAGGATGTTGTGTCCCAGACCCACAATTTCCCTGCTTCTAAGCTTTTGCACATGAAGTTACCACCACCTGGATTCGACTGCTCAACCCCAGTTGCCCCTGTGGCAACGTGGAGAAAGAAAAAGAACACAGGAAGTGGACTTCGTAGATAAGGGTTCTGATTCTATCTTTGTCCCTAAACAATTCTTTGTAAGAGCAAATACATCATTTCTATGGTCCACCTGTTCTTTATGATTCAAAATATTTCTACAGTACTAACATGTGGGGCCAGGAAATTATTTGTTTTGGGGGTGGGTTGGAGGCTGCCCTGTACATTGTAGAATGTTTAGGAGCATCCTGGACCTCTATCCACTAGATGCTGGTACCTGTCCCCTTTCCCAAGGCATGACAATTCAAAATGGATCCAGACATTTTCCAATGTCCCCTGGGGAACAAAATTGCTGGCAGTTAAGTAGAAGTACATCATACTGATCATAAGAACGTTTGTCATATTCTACCTAGGATATTGTAGTTTTCCTCTTCATGTATCTAGTATCCCTTTAAACAAAAACAACAACAGCAAATACTTCTGTCAGTTGAGTTCAGTCGCTCAGTCGTGTCCAACTCTTTGTGACCCATGAACTGCAGCACGCCAGGCCTCCCTGTCCATCACCAACTCCCGGAGCTCACTCAGACTCACATCCATCGAGTCAGTGATGCCATCTAGCCATCTCATCCTCTGTCACCCCCTTCTCCTCCTGCTCCCAATCCCTCCCAGCATCAGAGTCTTTTCCAGTGAGTCAACTCTTCACATGAGATGGCCAAAGTACTGGAGTTTCAGCTTTAGCATCATTCCTTCCAAAGAAATCCCAGGGCTGATCTTCAGAATGGACTGGTTGGATCTCTTTGCAGTCCAAGAGACTCTCAAGAGTCTTCTCCAACACCACAGTTCAAAAGCATCAATTCTTCAGCCTTCTTCACAGTCCAACTCTCACGTCCATACATGACCACAGGAAAAACCATAGCCTTGACTAGACGACCTTAGTCGGCAAAGTAATGTCTCTGCTTTTGAATATGCTATCTAGGTTGGTCATAACTTTTCTTCCAAGGAGTAAGCGTCGTTTAATTTCATGGCTGCAATCACATCTGCAGTGATTTTGGAGCCCCCCCAAATAAAGTCTTACACTGTTTCCCCATCTATTTCCCATGAAGTGATCGGACCGGATGCTATGATCTTCATTTTCTGAATGTTGAGCTTTAAGCCAACTTTTTCACTCTCCTCTTTCACTTTGATCAAGAGGCTTTTCAGTTCCTCTTCACTTCCTGCCAAAAGGGTGGTGTCATCTGCATATCTGAGGTTATTGATATTTCTCCCAGCAATCTTGATTCCAGCTT
>SJYW01001876.1:44351-77091 GCA_006410735.1 Raphicerus campestris | reverse complement strand
CAGTTTATTGTGATCCACACAGTCAAAGGCTTTGGCATAGTCAATAAAGCAGAAATAGATGTTTCTCTGGAACTCTCTTGCTTTTACCATGATCCAGCGGATGTTGGCAATTTGATCTCTGGTTCCTCTGCCTTTTCTAAAACCAGCTTGAACATCAGGAAGTTCACGGTTCATGTATTGCCGAAGCCTGGCTTGGAGAATTTTGAGCATTACTTTACTAGCATGTGAGATGAGTGCAATTGTGCGGTAGTTTGAGCATTCTTTGGCATTGCCTTTCTTTGGGATTGGAATGAAAACGGACCATTTCCAGTCCTGTGGCCACTGCTGAGTTTTCCAAATTTGCTGGCATATTGAGTGCAGCACTTTTACAGCATAATCTTTCAGGATTTGAAATAGCTCCACTGGAATTCCATCACCTCCACTAGCTTTGTTCATAGTGATGCTTTCTAAGGCCCACTTGACTTCACATTCCAGGATGTCTGGCTCTAGATGAGTGATCACACCATCGTGATTATCTGGGTCATGAAGATCTTCTTTGTACAGTTCTTCTATGTATTCTTGCCACCTCATTAAATGCCTAGCATTGTCCTTAAGAGAGCTACTTATGTTAATTTATCATCACCTCCCTCATGAAGTAAGTACTTTTGTTGTCTCTGTTTTAGAGATGAACATAAGAGTCACAGGGAAGTTAGATAACTTGCCCACAGTCACACAGGCAGAATTTACTCCCAGGCACTGTGTCTTCAGGATTTCCTCTTCTGAATCCATAATGCCTCTTGAATTAAGCAAATATTTTGAAATAAGAAAGATCTAGGTTTACATTCCAGCTCTGGAAACTATGAGCTCCAGAGTTTTGGGCAACTTGGATCTCTGATTTCCTTAGTCATCAAAATGGAGATGAAAAGACTGATGTTGCAGGACTGTTTGAAGTTTAAAACTAATGTGTGTGTGTGTGCACTCAGTAATGTCCAGCTCTTTGCAACCCCATGGACTGTAGCCCTCCATGCTCCTCTGTCCATTGGATTTCCCAGGCCAGAATACTGGAGTGGGTTACCACTTCCTTCTCCAGGGGATCTTCCTGACCCAGGGGTTGAATCCATGTCTCTTGCTGCATAGCAGGTGGATTCTTTACCACTGAGCCACATATATGTATATTATATATATATATATATATATGTATGTGTGTGTGTGTGTGTGTGTGTGTGGGTATGAAAGGTCCCAGTGGGAGAGAGAGAGAGAGAGAGAGCTCCTACAATAGGTCTGACCCAGAGAAGATGCATCATTAAGAGGGCCAGTGCTGGTGGTAGTGACTGAGATAAAAGAGAAGTCAAAAAAGAAGAGAAGAAACTGTAAAATCCTAGAAAAAAAAAGGTCAGTGCCCTTTTTCTTCTATATATTCCCACAGTGCAGACAGTTCCTGACACAGAGAAGATGTCGTAACTCTGTCTTCCTGGGCCCCCAGAGCATGGGCTGGCAAACCACAGTCCACACGCCAGCATGGCCCGCCACCCATTGTTGTTAATAGAGTTCTGTTGGAATCTATCTCTACCTGTTCACTATTCATTGCCTTTGGCCACTTTCATACTGCAGTGGCAGAGTTCCGTAGTCTCAACAGAGACTGATGGCCCACAAAGTCAAAAATATTTGCTATTGGGTTTTTTTTTAACAGAAGAGGTTTGCTTACCTCTTGTATATAATGTGAATTAGAAAACTCTGAATGTTAAGATCTCCAATGTCCTTTCCTGACTCAAATACATCCTGTGATTTTCTGAATTCCCAGCTCCAAACTCACTTCTTCCACATTACCTTCTGCATTCGACTGCACCCAGTTCAGGCTTTGCTGATTATTTTTTTCTCATTGTCCCTCTTGCACCCTCAGATGAAGGCACTGTGCTGTTAATTTTCACCGTCTCTCAGGTTGTCAATCTGCAGGTGTCTCACGATTGCTTCCAGCATGAGCTTCTGCAGACAAACTCCCTGGGGCTCGCTCAATGTTGTTGCCAAGGGCTGCCCTCTGAAGCTTTCTGACAGCACAGCTGCCAGCTTCCAGACTGGAGAAACAACACTAGTCTCGCATTCAAAGGGAGCAGACTGAGGCAGGCCCACAGCTGACCCAACCCTTTGCATCTTGGTTTCCCCTCCATCCCTCCTAGGGTCTCCAGATCTGGTTGATGTCCTGTAGATATTGCCATGACACTCAACAGCTATCAAAACTCCTCTCTGTCTTTATCAGTTACAATAGAACAAAGTTCTCTCTTAAGAAGAATTCAGAAACTTGAAGGGAAGAACAAAACAAACACAAAAGTAAAAAGAAGTTCTGGGTCCATTTTGCTTTCTAGAGACAGGTGCTTAATTTTTAAGGTAGCTTCCAACTCTGTAACTCCATTTTCCACAGATTGATGCTGTGATATTAACAGACAGGGTGTTCAACAAATGTAGATCAGGGCCACTTACCAGCTGTGACACTGAGGCATCTCTCTTTATTGGGGAAGNTTAAGGTAGCTTCCATCTCTGTAACTCCATTTTCCACAGATTGATGCTGTGATATTAACAGACAGGGTGTTCAACAAATGTAGATCAGGGCCACTTACCAGCTGTGACACTGAGGCATCTCTCTTTATTGGTGAAGAAAACTCTTAAAATAGGTTCATATGCTCTTGCCATAGCTGCATGAGAGTTTGAGGAAGTGAGCACCTGTCATTCTCAACATCTGTTGTGAGAAGTGGTCTCTTCCAAAAGGAGGAAGAGGTGGGGGAAATGGCTGTAGGAGCAATCTGTGTTTGTCATCCTGGGTTACAACTATCCACGAATATATAATAAAATGCCCTATGTCTATATACAACAATGTATATTATTGTTTACAAATGTCAGCTACCCAGAGGGCCCACACTGTGAGTCTCTTTTCATTTTTGCTCACAGAAAGACAAGGCTCTATTCATTCTAGCAAGATGCTTTATTCCGTTTCAAAAGGCTTGAAATTTTTAACAAATTCCTTGAGTCACCTTTCCACAGCCTGTTGAGATTGGCACATTGGAAATGGGAGCTCAGTATGTTAATATTCACTGTCCCCATGTACCCAACATCCCTCTAATTACTTTCCATGCATCACTTTATTTAGACTCAGCAGGCCCATATCTCTATCTCATATCAAGCCTATGAGAAATAGATATGATCATCATCAGGGCCAGGGGACTAGGGTGAAAGACTGGGTACCTAAGGCCAAAATTTTAAGGAAGTTATTCTCAGGGCTGAGCCGGTGACTTCCCTGCACTGACAAGACCTAGAGAGTGGATGCCTCCTTAAATTTTGCACTCTAGGCTCCTCACTCAACTTAGCCTCAATCTGGCCTGATCATCACCCCTGTATAGAGGAGACCATCCGAGAGGCTGTAACTTATCCAAAAATACATTCCTGGAATTTGACCATCTGCCTGACTCACGAGAACTCACCCTTAAACACTGGATGCTGCTACTTTAAGTGATGCAGGCAGGTTCCATGGAAACAGGGTAGAGGTCTGTTAGAAGCCTGGGACCCACTGGTAAGCCAGACATCTGAAAGAAACAAGGCTCCACTTTACTGAGTAGCTCAGCCATTAAGGGTATGTTTGACCACAGGTGGTAGAAGGCGGCTGCTTCCCTCCCCTCCCTGGCTTGCTGTTAGTCCCACCCATAGCTCCAGCCCCCTTTGTTCTGTTCCTCTCTGTGGCATTTGCCTTCCCTCCTGGTAGAANAGGTGGTAGAAGGCAGCTGCTTCCCTCCCCTCCCTGGCTTGCTGTTAGTCCCACCCATAGCTCCAGCCCCCTTTGTTCTGTTCCTCTCTGTGGCATTTGCCTTCCCTCCTGGTAGAATACACCTGCAAGTCCCTAGAGCACTCCCCAATCCCTCTTCTGAGTAAGTAATTAAAAGTCTAAAATACAGCATTACCGCATGCCTCCCTGGTGTCATTCAACAAGAGATAGCTTGTTGTTTACCACTTCTTAGCTTAGATTTCCTGTGTGCTAAGTGTTGAGGCAACCTAGTAACGGAGCTCTTTTCCATCTCCAGGTGAATGTCACAAGACAATTTGTCTAACTGTGTCTATGCTCTTCCAGTTAATCACAAGAAACTGAGTATAGAAAAAAAAACATCCGGTGCCCAGAAAAGAGGACAATGTTCAAATGGTGTTTAATTTGATTGGCAAGTACTTGGTGAGTTGTTATGATGTGTGAGACACTGTATAAGTCTTTGCCAAGGACACAAGGACACATGTGCTGAGCTGCTGAGGTTCTGCCCTCCCTGTAACCTAAATTTATGGGCCAATTAACACCTACCCATAGATCCATCCTGCCACAAATGTGACAGATTTTTATTACTCAGGTAAGGGGTACATTACAAAAAGACATCCAAATCTACCCAGCCCCGTGCTTTAGCTTTTATTTCCTTAATTAGATGAAGAGTCATTTTACTTTATAATTTAACAGCTAAGCTTCTACTGTATATCCCACATTTAGGGAGCAGGTTTCTCTTATCTCACTAGGCTTATGCAGCACATTTTCTATCCCTGGGTAGACTTCATGGTGTAATGGAAAGAAAATGGACTTTGGAAGGAGTTAGATCTGTTTAGGAAAACCTGAGCTGAAGCAGGAAGGTTCCCTCCTAGTCTAAATATTATCTATGAATACTAGCTAACACTTAACAGAGATCATTTGCCAAGGAGAGTTCTGAGTAGTTTATATAGATGGACACATTGACTCCCCATAGAAACCCTTCAGCACAGTTATTATGTCTATGAGGAGGTCTAAGGCACAGAGGGTTTAAATATCTTGTCCAAGTTTGCATAGCAGAGTGGTGGGGCCTCATCAGCCCCGGAAGTCACATGTGAGAGACTGTGATCATAAATACTATGCTTCGTTGCTTCTCATATGGAATTCTTGGACAGAAGTAAAGACAAGAAAAATTAAAATTATGTTGCACTTTTAATTTTATTATTTATTTATTTATTTTTTACTTTATAATATTGTATTGGTTTTGCCATACATCAAAAAAAAAATTACGTTGCACTTTTAGAGATGATTCTCAGATGACACAAAGAGAGAATTTAAAGCAAAGAAATAAGCAGGGTTAGAAGTAAATATCCAAATTGGTACTGGCATAAAATGTGGGATTTAGGAGCTATGACTAGAGTTCTAATATCCATTGAGGAACAGGGGCTGATACCTCATAACATATTTAAAGAAATAAAATAGGGTGGTAAAAGTATGACAAAAGATCATCTCCTCCCCTTCTAAAAAAATAACTATCAAAATTGATGGGGAAAATTTGAAAAAGAATTTCAAAATGAGAAGTTTAATAACTGAATAAAAATAACACTAATTAGACACTATGAATAGATTACATAGTAGATTATGTAGAGATGAAGAATCTTGGTGANCCTCCTAAAAAAATAACTATCAAAATTGATGGGGAAAATTTGAAAAAGAATTTCAAAATGAGAACTTTAATAACTGAATAAATAACACTAATTAGATACTATGAATAGATTACACAGTAGATTATGTAGAGATGAAGAATCTTGGTGAACTGGAATATAGGTTTAATTAATTACCAATATCGCAATTGAGAAAGACAAAAAGATAGGAAATATGAAAAGGAATCATAGGAGATACAGCAAAAAGATCTAACCCAACAGTTGGTGTCCACAGGAGGCAGTAGAAAGACTAGAGAGACAAAGGTCATATTTAGATTGCTATCTGAAAAATTTTCAGAATCCCTGAAAGGCATAATTCTATAGATTTAGGAAAGCTAATAAATCCCGGAAGACAAAAATGCATGTTACCTTCAAAAGGGTTACAGACTAAAGCATGACTTCTCATTCACAAAAATGAAAGCCAGGAGATGACCGAAGAATATCACAAGTAGTCAAAGAAAACCATTGTCAATCTAAAATATATATAGTCAGAGAAACCATCTTTTAATAGAAATGAAGGCATTTTCAGACACACAAAAAAATAGTATTTACTACCAAGAGACTTTCATAAAGTATGTACTTAAAAAGGAAAAAAAAGTGAGCCTCAAAAAAGGAGTTAGATACAAGGAGGAATGGTAAGGGAAGAAAGTAAATGTGGGTGAACCTAAATAATTTAGAAATGTACACAGCAATAAAAACAAAGTCTTGTTTGTCAGGCCGAAAAGGAACTAAAAAATGCATCAATTTTTATTACTGGAGGGAAAGAAGTGAATAGCAACTAAAGAGCCTCTTGATGAGGTGAAAGATGAGAGTGAAAAGCTGACTTGAAACACAATATTCAAAAACTAAGATCATGATGTCTAGTCCCATCACTTCATGACAAATAGAAAAAGTGGAAACAATAACAGATTTTATTTTTCTTGTGTTCCAAAATCAGTGTAGACGGTGACTGCAACTAGGAAATTAAAAGATTTGCTCCTTAGAAGCTGTAACAAACCTAGACAGTAGTAAAAAGCAAAGACATCACTTTGCTGACCAAGATCTGTATAGTTAAAGCTATGGTTTTTCTGGTAGTCATGTATGGATGTGAGAGTTGGTCCATAGAGAAGGGTGAGCACTAAAAAGTTGATGCTCTTGAATTGTGCTGGAGAAGACTCTTGAGAGTCCCTTGGACTGCAAGGAGATCAAACCAGTTAGTTTTAAAGGAAATCAACCCTGAATATTCATTGGAAGGACTGATGCTGAAGCTGAAACGCCAATATTTTGGCCACCTGATGTGAAGAGCTGACACATTGGAAAAGACCCTGATGCTGGGAAAGATTGAGGGCGGGAGAAGAAGGGGGAGGCAGAGGAAGAGATGGACAGGTAGCAACCAACTCGATGGACAGGAATTTGAGCAAACAGGCAATAGTAGCAGTGGCACCCCACTCCAGTACTCTTGCCTGGAAAATCCCATGGACGGAGGAGCCTGGTGGGTTGCAGTCCATGGGGTCACGGAGAGTCAGACAGGACTGAGCAACTTCACTTTCACTTTTCACTTTCATGCACTGGAGAAGAAAATGGCAACCCACTCCAGTGTTCTTGCCTGGAGAATCCCAGAGGCAGGGGAAGCCTGGTGGGCTGCCGTCTATGGGGTCACAGAGTCAGACATGAATGAAGCGACTTAGCAAGGAGCAGGCGATAGTGGAGGACAGAAGAGCCCGGGGTCGCAGAGTTGGACATGATTTAGTGACTGAATTTAGACGTATAAAAACATTCTCTGATCCTTTTACTGGTCTCTGCTATGCTTAGTTGCTCAGTCATGTCTGATTCTTTGTGACCCCATGGACTGCAGTCTGCCAGGCTCCTCTGTTCATAGGGATTCTCTGGGCAAGAATACTTGAATGGGTTGCCATGCTCTCCTCCAGGGGATCTTCCCAACCGAGGGATTAAACCCAAGTCTCCTGCATTGCAGGCAGATTCTTTACTGTCTGAGCCACCAAGGAAGTCTTATATTTATTCATCAGGAAAATAATAATTGGTCCTTTTATTGGCCAGGAAGATAATTGGGCTTCCCTGGTGGCTCAAATGGTTTAGAATCTGCCTGCAATGCAGGAGACCCAGGTTCAATCCCTGAGTCAGAAAGATCCCCTGAAGAAAGGAATGGCAACCCACTCCAGCTTTCTTGCTTGGACAGAGGAGCCTGGCAGGCTACAGTCTGGGGTTGAAAAGAGTAGGACATAACTAAGCAACTAACACTTTCACTTAGATTATATTAAGTTAAATATACATTTTAAAGGGCTTCCTTGGTGGCTCAGTGGTAAAGAACCTGCCTGGCAATGCAAGAGACATGGCTTTGATCCCTGGGCCAGAAAGATCCTCTGGAGGAGGGCATGGCAACCCACTCCAGTATTCTTGCCTGGGAAATCCCCATGGACAGAGGAGAGTGGAGGGCTACAGTCCATGGGGTCACAAAGAGTTGTACACAACTGACTAAGTGACAACAACAACATACATATTAAAACATCTACCTACTAAAAGATCAGAAATAGCTAACTTTAAGACTAACTGCAAGAAAACTATAACATGAAAGATTTCAATTCACAAGATGAAGCAAAAGGAGATGAAATAGAAACATAGAAATTAAAAACAGACAAAAGTAAACCATATTATCTTTATTCCCTCCCCTTCCACATATTATCTGTATTCCCTTCCTTCCTTTATTCCATATTATCTTTATTTCCTTCCTTGGAGAAGGAGCAATGAACTTTCCTGACCACCTGAGCTGGAGGAAGTTGTCTTCACTGGATATTTCCATAAGGACTTCACAAAGGAAAACAGTTGCAACTAAAAATGAGCTTGTAGTAAAAAAAAAAAAAGAAAGAAAGAAAGAAAAATAGTAACAGCATGAGAACTAAATGTCAGTGAGAGTCAGTACAAGTGTGAGAGTCACATGTCAAGAACCATGGATGATAATAACAACAACAAAGACAATAATAATAGCAGCACTATTTCATAAACCTAGAACTCAGTTTTAGAGAAGTTAAGCTGTTTTTCTAGTATTCAGTATGTTACTTTCTACCCAACATTCTGACATTTTGGAGTCAAGGCCAGGTAGGGGATGAGGCTTCCAACTTAAATATGTCTAAAAATATTCAAAGAGATACAAGAAGGAAGAGACTCACTAGTATAATAACTATAAAAAACTACCACCAGATTTGAAAAAGAACAAAAAGAAACTCAAGAAGTGAAAAATATAGCAATAGAAAACAAAACTTCAGTAAATAGATTGAATGGAAAATCTTTCATTGAATTTCAATTATATAACCTACTGATTAATCACAGGCAAATTATTTTATTTCTCTAAACCTTTGTTTCTATATTTATAAAGTGGTCTATTAATAGCTATCACATAAGACTATTATGGTATTTAAATGAATAATATACGTACACTGGCATGTACTTAAGGTCAACCTTGTTCGTTTTCCACATGCTTGCCTGTTGTTTTTTTCCTTTGTCCTGTATTATGGCTATCTTTATACTTGAATTTTCCACTATCTAAGTTCTTCACAAGAAAAATCTGCCACAACGTTTGCACAGAGAGGGTTTTGAATAAATAATTATGTATATATAATATAAAGCATACACAATATGAGCAAACTAAAATATATTGAAAATGAAGTAGAAAATGAATGATCTCTGTCCAAACACACTCAAAAAAAGAACCTGAACAGTTGCCCCAGATTTGAACTGATGGTTCCTGGCATTCAGCCACCCTTATTAAAATAGTTTAGAAATCAGCAACATTTTTCTGTTAAAGACCGGGAAGTAAATATTTTAGGTTTTGTAGATCATATGGTTTCTGCTGTAACTACTCAACTTGGCCACTGCTGTGCACAAGTAAGCTCTATTGAAATAATTGAGTGTGGCTGTGTTCCAATAAGAGTTTACTTATGAAAACAGGTAGCAGGCTGGATTTGGCACGTAGGGCAGAGTTTGCTAACCTCTGAAGCAAGCTGCTTTTCTCTATGCTCTTTTTTCTTTTCGTTCCTTCCTTTTCTAGTCACTATCATAATATATGCACATTATGAGTATGCACATCTGCCTCTATTACTGGACTATAAGCTTCTCCAGGCTTGGTATATGAATAATTCTCTTTCGTAACCCCCAGTAGTAGTTAACCATGCCTTGACACAGGAGAGGAGCTCTGTAAATATTATAGAAATGAAAGCTTGAGAGGTGGGGTTTAATACCCCTCTGCTTGAATCTGCACCAGTCTTAGGACTTACTTAACTAATAGAATGTGACAGAAATGATGGGGTTGGGGGGTGTTTCTGAAACTTTGACATAAGAAATTTTACTGCTTCTGCTTGGGTTTCTTGAAACACTGTCTCGTAGCCCTGAGCACCTATGTGAGAAGTCAGACTATTCTGCGGGAGACGATGTTCGGAGTGGCAGATGCTGAGACTACAAGGAAAAAGGCAAGTGACCTGAGACCGGTCTTCTAGTTACCCCGACAAGGAAACAGGTGTAAACAAGTTATATTGGACCCTACAGCCCAGCCCAGCCATCGATTGAATACCATGGTTCTAGGTGCAACGTGGAACAGAGGAATCATCCAACTGAGCCCTGACTGAATTACTGACCAACCAAGTTATGAGATAAAATTTTAAAAGTGGTTGTTTTGGGCTGCTACAATTTGGGGTGATTTGCTATACAGCATCAGATTACTGGAACCCTTGAAGATGTATTTACATCAAGGAGGTAAGCTCCTTCCATGCCTCTGGGTAGCACTTGTTTGAGAAGCTGTCTTCTCCAGCAGTCTTAGAATTTTTCTGTTCTATTCATCACTTTTCCAGAGGGCTCTCCTGGCTTATGCTGACCTTCAGGAGGTAATCTCGCCTTCAGGATCTAGACCAAGCCTTTTAGATCCCAAAGAAAGGCCTTTTTGGGCTCCTTTAGGCCATGGTCAACACTTCCTTCTCTACAGATCAATAACACTTATTTCCTGGTCCACCCTCTGGAAATTCTTACACTGCTATTATCTAAAGTTGTGGTTTAAATCTTACTTGACTTCCCTGGTGGCTCAGAGGTTAAAGCATCTGCCTCTAATGCAGGAGACCCGGGTTCACTCCCTGGGTCGGGAAGATCCCCTGGAGAAGGAAATGGCAACCCACTCCAGTATTCTTGCTTGGAGAATCCCATGGACTGAGGAGCCTGGTGGGCTGCAGTCCACGGGATCACAAAGAGTCGGGCATGACTGAGTGACTGTACTTACTTACTTAAGTCTTACTTAGGTTTTTATTAACACATTTTATGTTCTAACATTTGTGGGAGATTGGGCTGTATGACCTGAATTCTCTTCCAGCTCAGCAATTCCTAGGTCACNTCCCTTCCCTTCCACATATTATCTGTATTCCCTTCCTTCCTTTATTCCATATTATCTTTATTTCCTTCCTTGGAGAAGGAGCAATGAACTTTCCTGACCACCTGAGCTGGAGGAAGTTGTCTTCATTGGATATCTCCATAAGGACTTCACAAAGGAAAACAGTTGCAACTAAAAATGAGCTTGTAGTAAAAAAAAAAAAAGAAAGAAAGAAAGAAAAATAGTAACAGCATGAGAACTAAATGTCAGTGAGAGTCAGTACAAGTGTGAGAGTCACATGTCAAGAACCATGGATGATAATAACAACAACAAAGACAATAATAATAGCAGCACTATTTCATAAACCTAGAACTCAGTTTTAGAGAAGTTAAGCTGTTTTTCTAGTATTCAGTATGTTACTTTCTACCCAACATTCTGACATTTTGGAGTCAAGGCCAGGTAGGGGATGAGGCTTCCAACTTAAATATGTCTAAAAATATTCAAAGAGATACAAGAAGGAAGAGACTCACTAGTATAATAACTATAAAAAACTACCACCAGATTTGAAAAAGAACAAAAAGAAACTCAAGAAGTGAAAAATATAGCAATAGAAAACAAAACTTCAGTAAATAGATTGAATGGAAAATCTTTCATTGAATTTCAATTATATAACCTACTGATTAATCACAGGCAAATTATTTTATTTCTCTAAACCTTTGTTTCTATATTTATAAAGTGGTCTATTAATAGCTATCACATAAGACTATTATGGTATTTAAATGAATAATATACGTACACTGGCATGTACTTAAGGTCAACCTTGTTCGTTTTCCACATGCTTGCCTGTTGTTTTTTTCCTTTGTCCTGTATTATGGCTATCTTTATACTTGAATTTTCCACTATCTAAGCTCTTCACAAGAAAAATCTGCCACAACGTTTGCACAGAGAGGGTTTTGAATAAATAATTATGTATATATAATATAAAGCATACACAATATGAGCAAACTAAAATATATTGAAAATGAAGTAGAAAATGAAGGATCTCTGTCCAAACACACTCAAAAAAAGAACCTGAACAGTTGCCCCAGATTTGAACTGATGGTTCCTGGCATTCAGCCACCCTTATTAAAATAGCTTAGAAATCAGCAACATTTTTCTGTTAAAGACTGGGAAGTAAATATTTTAGGTTTTGTAGATCATATGGTTTCTGCTGTAACTACTCAACTTGGCCACTGCTGTGCACAAGTAAGCTCTATTGAAATAATTGAGTGTGGCTGTGTTCCAATAAGAGTTTACTTATGAAAACAGGTAGCAGGCTGGATTTGGCACGTAGGGCAGAGTTTGCTAACCTCTGAAGCAAGCTGCTTTTCTCTATGCTCTTTTTTCTTTTCGTTCCTTCCTTTTCTAGTCACTATCATAATATATGCACATTATGAGTATGCACATCTTCCTCTATTACTGGACTATAGGCTTCTCCAGGCTCGGTATATGAATAATTCTCTTTTGTAACCCCCAGTAGTAGTTAGCCACGCCTTGACACCGGAGAGGAGCTCCGTAAATACTATGGAAATGAAAGCTTGAGAGGTGGGGTTTAATACCCCTCTGCTTGAATCTGCACCAGTCTTAGGACTTACTTAACTAATAGAATGTGACAGAAATGATGGGGTTGGGGGGTGTTTCTGAAACTTTGACATAAGAAATTTTACTGCTTCTGCTTGGGTTTCTTGAAACACTGTCTCGTAGCCCTGAGCACCTATGTGAGAAGTCAGACTATTCTGCGGGAGACGATGTTAGGAGTGGCAGATGCTGAGACTACAAGGAAAAAGGCGAGTGATCTGAGACCGGTCTTCTAGTTACCCATGGCAAGGAAACAGGTTTAAACAAATTATACTGGACCCTACAGCCCAGCCCAGCCATCGATTGAATACCATGGTTCTAGGTGCAACGTGGAACACAGGAATCATCCAACTGAGCCCTGACTGAATTACTGACCAACCAAGTTATGAGATAAAATTTAAAAAGTGGTTGTTTTGGGCTGCTACAATTTGGGGTGATTTGCTATACAGCATCAGATTACTGGAACCCTTGAAGATGTATTTACATCAAGGAGGTAAGCTCCTTCCATGCCTCTGGGTAGCACTTGTTTGAGAAGCTGTCTTCTCCAGCAGTCTTAGAATTTTTCTGTTCTATTCATCACTTTTCCAGAGGGCTCTCCTGGCTTATGCTGACCTTCAGGAGGTAATCTCGCCTTCAGGATCTAGACCAAGCCTTTTAGATCCCAAAGAAAGGCCTTTTTGGGCTCCTTTAGGCCATGGTCAACACTTCCTTCTCTACAGATCAATAACACTTATTTCCTGGTCCACCCTCTGGAAATTCTTACACTGCTATTATCTAAAGTTGTGGTTTAAATCTTACTTGACTTCCCTGGTGGCTCAGAGGTTAAAGCATCTGCCTCTAATGCAGGAGACCCGGGTTCACTCCCTGGGTCGGGAAGATCCCCTGGAGAAGGAAATGGCAACCCACTCCAGTATTCTTGCTTGGAGAATCCCATGGACTGAGGAGCCTGGTGGGCTGCAGTCCACGGGATCACAAAGAGTCGGGCATGACTGAGTGACTGTACTTACTTACTTAAGTCTTACTTAGGTTTTTATTAACACATTTTATGTTCTAACATTTGTGGGAGATTGGGCTGTATGACCTGAATTCTCTTCCAGCTCAGCAATTCCTAGGTCACATCTAGGATAACTGAGCACTTATTCTAGCTGGGTCTAAACTTCTCTTTAACAATATAAATAGCAAGGATAAAGCCTGGAGCAAACCCTCAGGGATCACTGAAAGCACAGGAAAAGGGGCAACAGCTTTGTGGGTTCCCTATAATCTGTTTACCTGCAGTGATGGATACTTGGGTCTGGGCACAGCTGGACAACCTGTCAGTCTGAACTCCAGAGAAGGGACCCTAGTGTTGTTCTCCCTTTGTAACAGGTGATCACGAATGTGACCTTGCAAAGGGAAATACACATTTTGGACTTGTGTACCAGGCACACTGAGGCTGGGTGCCAGATACTGAGAGGTGACTTGGGGATGACCAGATGCCCAACACCTGGAGACCTTGGGAAGCAGGTGTCAAGCACAGCCCCTCCCACTAGAGGCAGGACTAAGACCCCTCTCACTGGTTGCCAGCCAATGTGAAGAGAGCTGGAGAGGTTATTCAACCATTCTAGGCTGCCCTGGAAGCCTTGTCCCCTACCCTTTTACACTGCCCCATTGGCTAAAGCAATCCTAAACCTTTGCATTGCTGGGCCCCCTCCCCCACCAGCTCTGACTGATGGGGAACAAACAAACATGCCCTGTGCTCTTTGGGGCTGTCAAGAATTTCTTTTTCTCATACTCTGTATCCTTGAGCAGTCCTTCATGAATCCACAGCAGATGTTTCTTAGTCCTTTCATTTTCCTTTTTCAGAGGAATTGTAATCGGCTATGCTTTAATTAGGATCTCCCTCAGGATACTCCTGCTTTCTTCCACACCCGCGAGTTTGCAGCTTCCTTCTTAGTGCACCAGGCTGATTAGATTTCTTAATTCTCTAAAATTTCCTGTCTCAAAGCCTAATACTCTTGTAGTGATGAGGTCTGCTCCTCTCCCTCTCTTCTCCCTCGTGTGCTCACTCCAAGCACCTGTCCCTGGCTAAGAGGCTGATTCTCTGACTTGGGATCCCTTTCTCCAATGGGTAAACTGGCATCACAGATGGAGCCTTTCCTGGGTGAACAGCTTTGCTGTGCCCTCTGCACTGGGCTTCTCAAATGGAGCCAGAATTAAAGAACCCAACTGCCAATGCAGGAGACATGAGATGATGGTTTGATCCCTGGGTGAGGAAGATCCCCTGGGGGTGGGCACGGCAACCCACTCCAGTATTCTTACCTGGAGAATCCCATGGACAGAGGAGCCTGGCAGGCTACAGCCCATAGGGTCACAAAGAGTTGGACCCAACTCAAGCGACTTCGCATGCACACACTGCACTGATTTGGACAGTCCTCCTCTGCAGCAGATTGCTCTGGCCTCACTGGGTTGAGGGCTTCCTAGGTGGCTCAGGGGTAAAGAATCTGCCTGCCAAGCAGGAGACTCTGGTTCCATCTCTGGGTTGGGAAGATCCCCTGGAGAAGGGAATGGCTACCCACTCTAGTACTCTTACCTGGAAAATTCCAGGGACAGAGGGAGCCTGGTGGGTTACAGTCTATGGAGTCACAAGAGTCAGACACAACTGAGCATGCATGCATGTCACTGGGTTGAATCTAATTTGGAGAGAACAGAATCAGCCTAGCATAGGCTATAGCTTCTTATTCATTCACCATCACTCCTTCCATGAATTTTTATGGGGTGCCTACAATCTGCAGTGGAGATATCATGATAAACATGGCCATTAATTTCTTAGAAATTATTATCTGGAGGGAGAGACCAGTAAGTGGAAAGACAATTAAATACCCTGTGGTGAAAATGCTTTTGAGCAAAGCAGGACACCTAGGTGGGCATCTCATCAGTTTTTGTGGAATAGAGAGGAATTTCAGGGAAGAGAAACATTTAAATTGAGACTTGAAGTGTAAGTAGATGTTTCAGCCCAAGAAGACATGACAGAAAAGAAGGTCTTCTAAGCAAAAGGAAGACACAGTGAGGCTTGTTGAAGGACTTGCAAGGAATTCATTGTTTCTGGAGGGTAATGCAGTGAACAAGGAAGTGAGGTGGGATGTATTTGTGTAAGGAGTGTTGCGAGCAAAAGCTGGCAGAGCAGGCAGAGGCCGCAGCAAGAGTCAGTGAAGCAACAGGAACTGTTAGTCATGCGCACTGTATCTGATAGAAGTGGTTCTCTCTGCTTTCAATCCCTTATAATGTGGAGTTTACAACCTGGCACATTGTATTCATGGGGATTGGGAGAGCCCATCACTACTCACACCCTAGTTCAGGCTGGTCCTGGCTACAGAGTTGCCATCAAAATCTAAAACACACACCATCTCTGCTCTCCTAAGCCTGTAAACCACTCTAATGGCAGAAAGTGAGGGGCAACTAAAGAGGAAAGTGAAAAAGCTGGCTTGAAACTCAACATTCAAAAAACTAAGATTATGACATCCGGTCCCATTACTTCATGGCAAATAGAAGGAGAAAAAGTGGAAGCAGTGACAGATTTTATTATCCTGGGCTCCAAAACTACTGCAGATGGTGACTGCAGCCAGAAAATTAAAAGACACTTGCTCCTTGGAAGGAAAGCTCTGACAAACCTAGACAGTGTATTCAAAAGCAGAGACAGCACTTTGTCGACAAGTCCATAGAGTCAAAGCTACAGTTTTTCCAGTAGTCATGTATGGATGTAAGAGTTAGACCATAAAGAAGGCTAAGAGTTGAAGAATTGATGCTTTCAAATTGTGCTGCTGGAAAGACTCTTGAGAGTCCCTTGGACTACAAGGAAATCAACCAGTTAATCCTAAAATAAATCAACCCTGAATAATCATTGGAAGGCTGATGCAGAGCTGAAGCTGCAATGCTCTGGTCACCTGATGCGAAGAGTCAACTCATCGGAAAAGACTGTGATGCTGGGAAAGACTGAAGGCAAAAGGAGAAAAGGGTGGCAGAGCATATGGTTAAATAGCATCACTGACTCAGTGGACATGAATTAGAGCAAACTCAGAGAGACAGCAGAGGACAGAGGAGCCTGGCATGCTGTAGTCCATGGGGTCTCAAAGAGTCTGACACAACTTAGTAAGTGCACCACAGCAGCAAACCTTCTGACCAAGGAAGCAGTTTGGAAAAGGCAAAATGGGTCCAGCAGAGGAGCAGACAGAGGATGCTCGCAGCCTCTGTGAGCCAGGAGCTGGGTGGCCTGGGCTCTTGAAGAAGCAGCCAGAGCGATGAGGGCAAAGCTGCTTTCAATTTCCTACTGTCAGAAATACCCTCGCTACATCCAAACACGGCCAGTAGCCTCTCCAGGTGGACTCTGTCATTAATACTTGACATAGATGGATGGGTTGTCTTTTTTTTTTCACCTTTTTTGAAACTTTAAAAGTTTAAAGTTTTGAAACTTTAGTTTGTGTCAAAAGCTTCTTACTAAAGGGTAGAAGAATGGAAGAATGGGGCAGAGAGGGCAGTTGTGTTTGTCATTTTTTTAATCCAGATTCAGGGAAAAGCAGAGAAATAGAGCTTTCTCAGAGGATCCAAGNGCATGCATGTCACTGGGTTGAATCTAATTTGGAGAGAACAGAATCAGCCTAGCATAGGCTATAGCTTCTTATTCATTCACCATCACTCCTTCCATGAATTTTTATGGGGTGCCTACAATCTGCAGTGGAGATATCATGATAAACATGGCCATTAATTTCTTAGAAATTATTATCTGGAGGGAGAGACCAGTAAGTGGAAAGACAATTAAATACCCTGTGGTGAAAATGCTTTTGAGCAAAGCAGGACACCTAGGTGGGCATCTCATCAGTTTTTGTGGAATAGAGAGGAATTTCAGGGAAGAGAAACATTTAAATTGAGACTTGAAGTGTAAGTAGATGTTTCAGCCCAAGAAGACATGACAGAAAAGAAGGTCTTCTAAGCAAAAGGAAGACACAGTGAGGCTTGTTGAAGGACTTGCAAGGAATTCATTGTTTCTGGAGGGTAATGCAGTGAACAAGGAAGTGAGGTGGGATGTATTTGTGTAAGGAGTGTTGCGAGCAAAAGCTGGCAGAGCAGGCAGAGGCCGCAGCAAGAGTCAGTGAAGCAACAGGAACCGTTAGTCATGCGCACTGTATCTGATAGAAGTGGTTCTCTCTGCTTTCAATCCCTTATAATGTGGAGTTTACAACCTGGCACATTGTATTCATGGGGATTGGGAGAGCCCATCACTACTCACACCCTAGTTCAGGCTGGTCCTGGCTACAGAGTTGCCATCAAAATCTAAAACACACACCATCTCTGCTCTTTCAAGCCTGTAAACCACTCTAATGGCAGAAAGTGAGGGGCTACTAAAGAGGAAAGTGAAAAAGCTGGCTTGAAACTCAACATTCAAAAAACTAAGATTATGACATCCGGTCCCATTACTTCATGGCAAATAGAAGGAGAAAAAGTGGAAGCAGTGACAGATTTTATTATCCTGGGCTCGAAAACTACTGCAGATGGTGACTGCAGCCAGAAAATTAAAAGACACTTGCTCCTTGGAAGGAAAGCTCTGACAAACCTAGACAGTGTATTCAAAAGCAGAGACAGCACTTTGTCGACAAGTCCATAGAGTCAAAGCTACAGTTTTTCCAGTAGTCATGTATGGATGTAAGAGTTAGACCATAAAGAAGGCTAAGAGTTGAAGAATTGATGCTTTCAAATTGTGCTGCTGGAAAGACTCTTGAGAGTCCCTTGGACTACAAGGAAATCAACCAGTTAATCCTAAAATAAATCAACCCTGAATAATCATTGGAAGGCTGATGCAGAGCTGAAGCTGCAATGCTCTGGTCACCTGATGCGAAGAGTCAACTCATCGGAAAAGACTGTGATGCTGGGAAAGACTGAAGGCAAAAGGAGAAAAGGGTGGCAGAGCATATGGTTAAATAGCATCACTGACTCAGTGGACATGAATTAGAGCAAACTCAGAGAGACAGCAGAGGACAGAGGAGCCTGGCATGCTGTAGTCCATGGGGTCTCAAAGAGTCTGACACAACTTAGTAAGTGCACCACAGCAGCAAACCTTCTGACCAAGGAAGCAGTTTGGAAAAGGCAAAATGGGTCCAGCAGAGGAGCAGACAGAGGATGCTCGCAGCCTCTGTGAGCCAGGAGCTGGGTGGCCTGGGCTCTTGAAGAAGCAGCCAGAGCGATGAGGGCAAAGCTGCTTTCAATTTCCTACTGTCAGAAATACCCTCGCTACATCCAAACACGGCCAGTAGCCTCTCCAGGTGGACTCTGTCATTAATACTTGACACAGATGGATGGGTTGTCTTTTTTTTCACCTTTTTTGAAACTTTAAAAGTTTAAAGTTTTGAAACTTTAGTTTGTGTCAAAAGCTTCTTACTAAAGGGTAGAAGAATGGAAGAATGGGGCAGAGAGGGCAGTTGTGTTTGTCATTTTTTTAATCCAGATTCAGGGAAAAGCAGAGAAATAGAGCTTTCTCAGAGGATCCAAGATCAGGATAAATAGAAGTTCATGGAGACCAGAGCAGTGCTGGAGTTAGGGATTAGGACAGGAAAAGAGTGAAAGGCAAGAAGACATCAGAAACTGAAGCCAGCCAGAAGACAAAACCCACAAAATCCCAGTAGCAGATTGGACAAAAGTATCAGGTACGAGGGCTTCCCTGATGGCTCAAATGGTAAAGAATCTGCCTACAATGCAGGAGACCTGGGTTTGACCCCTGGGTTAGGAAGATCCTCTAGAGAAGGAAATGGCAACCCAATCCAGTTTACTTGCCTCAGAAAACTCATGGACAGAGGAGCCTGGCAGAGTCAGATATAACTGAGCAACTGAGCGCACATACACAAAGAGCTGGACACGACTGAGTGACTAACACACACACACACACACACACACANGAAGGAAATGGCAACCCAATCCAGTTTACTTGCCTCAGAAAACTCATGGACAGAGGAGCCTGGCAGAGTCAGATATAACTGAGCAACTGAGCGCACACACACAAAGAGCTGGACACGACTGAGTGACTAACACACACACACACACACACACACACACACACACACATCATGTGTGAACATTAATGAATATCAACCAGTTGATAACAGCTGATAACACTGTTAACCAACATTAGTTACAATGATTATTATTGTTAACACGATAACTTGTTATCAATCAATAACACTATCAATGATCATTAACAACCACAGTGTGCCATTATCAGGCATTTACTGTGTGCCAGGCACAATGTTTTCTAGAAGATTGGTAGACAAATACACACACTTACCTACTTTTAGATATCTAGGTAAGTAGGTAGACACATAGCAGGGCTGTCTGTCTCCTGTTCCCTACAATTAGTAGATAAGATTCACGTTGGTGTGTGGCAAAACCAATGCAATATTGTAAAGTAACTAACCTCCAATTAAAATAAATTTATATTTTAAAAAATCTAATTACTTCAAAGCCATAATTGGGCAAAGTACATCCAAAGTTGATTCAGTTCAGTTCAGTCACTCAGTAGTGTTCAACTCTTTGTGACCCCATGAACCGCAGCATGCTAGGCCTCCCTGTCCATCACCAACTTCTGGAGTCCNCAAATGGGATCTAATTAAAATTAAAAGCTTCTGCACAACAAAGGAAACTATAAGTAAGGTGAAAAGACAGCCTTCTGAATGGGAGAAAACAATAGCAAACGAAACAACTGACAAACAACTAATCTCAAAGATATACAAGCAACTTATGCAGCTCAACTCCAGAAAAATAAATGATCCAAGGATAAGTTTTTAAAATGAAACAGATGTGCACCAGTTGCTAGATTTCTTGAGTAAGAAAAAAAAAGGGGGGGTATGCTATTCAATAAATAAAAGGATTGCTTCAGTATTAATTAGGGATAACTAAGAATAAGATGTCAGCTTCACAGTGATCTTCATTAACTTTTGTTACCCCTAGCCATTAGAAGTTCAGAGAAGGCACTGGCACCCCACTCTAGTACTCTTGCCTGACAAATCCCATGGATGGAGGAGCCTGGTGGGCTGCAGTCCATGGGGTTGCTAGGAGTCGGACATGACTGAGCGACTTCACTTTCACTTTTCACTTTCATGCATTGGAGAAGGAAATGGCAACCCACTCCAGTGTTGTTGCCTGGGAAATCCCAGGGACGGGGGAGCCTGGTGGGTTGCTGTCTACAGGGTTGCACAGAGTCGGAGACGACTGAAGCAACTTAGCAGCCATCAGAAGTTAACTTGCACTGTGGTTTATCAAGCATTCTGTATGTTTGTCCCCCATTTGCTGAAGTTGTGCGTTCAGATCTAGGCTGAAATATGCCCTGTGTAAATAGTAACCATCTGACTTTAGGAGTTTTCTGAATGGACCACTTCTGATGCACAAGTAAACTTGATCTGAGGAAAGCAGTAGCAGGACCTTCATTTTTTGAAAAGCAGAGGCTAGAAGCATATCTTGGTCAAATCTCTTTCAACTGCAAATGACAGAACTCAATTCACCTCTGCTTTGAAAGGATGGAGGGGTAGCTGTTGGTAGCTCATTCAAAGGCAGAGTTGGGTATTCTAGCTTTAAGCAAGACTGGATCCAGTTAGTCAGACAATATCAACAGAAATAGTCTCCCTGTCCTTTTAACTCTTCTTTCCATTGTATTGGCTTCATTTTCAGCCAGTGCTTCTCTATACTGGTTGGAGAAGCGGGATAAATGGCAGAAGCTTTGCAAGCTCCATGTTTGCATGATCCCAGCCTCAAGGCAGAAGCTTTGCAAGCTCCATGTTTGCATGATCCCAGCCTCAAGGCAAGAGGAAAGAACCGTTCTCTTTTCCAGGAGTCCCAACAAAACTCTATAATTGCATCTTATTGATGCCCAGACTAGGTCACATGCCCCCTGATTTGGTCTACTCAGACTGCTGTAACAAAGTGCTATGGATCGGGAAGCTTAAACAACAGTCACTTGCTTCTCATGTTTCTGGATGTTGGGAGTTCAAGGTCAAGATGCTTGTATGGCCATGTTCTGGTAAGAGCCCTCTTCCTGGCTTGCAGATGGCCACTGTCTCATTGTGTCCTCAAATGGCAGAGAGAGAGGGCTCCACTTTTTGTTTCTCTTCTTATAAGGACACTAATCTTATTATTGGGATCCCACTAGCATGACCTCATCTAACCCTAATGACCTCTCAAAGTCCCCACCTACAAATTCCAATACGTTGGAGGTTAGAGCTCCAGCACATGAATTTGAGATGGGGCTGGGGGACACATACCTTCAGTTCTTAATACCCATTGTGAACCAACTGCTGTGCTGAAAGGGAAGAAGCTATGCTGTGAATAGCCAAGCTCACAAGGGCTAGGTACCCTTCCCTGGGGTGAAGGGTGAAGTCAGCTCTACCTGAACCACACAGACTAAGCTAGGAGAGCTTTCCCAGAGGAGCATCAGGACACTGTCATAAGGAGAAGGGGGATGGATCCCTGGTAGGAAAAAAATCAGATTTCTTCAACAGATAAGGAAGGTTATTGAACTACCACTAACAGAGAGCATAGTATGTGCTAAGAGAGCTACATGCCTTGTATCTGTTCATCCCCACAACCACTCTGAAAGATAGACAGCATTATCCCCATTTTACAATAAAATAAACTGAGACTCAGTACATTGAGAAAACTTTCACCTAGCATCAAAAAACTAGTAAATAAAGTTACAGGGACTCTTATCTAGAAGACATCTCATCTCTAAGTGCCTACTCTCTGGAATTCTGCCTTCTGTTGTGTCACTTACAAATCAACAGACATAGCAAGCAAGTCCCTGCTCCATTTGATGTGGGGGTAAGGTTGGTGTTTATCTTCCATAGTCTTGGGATCAGCAGGTAATTTCAATGATGGGCAGAGAACTGAATGGGATTTTGAAGGCAAGGCAGAATTAGCTAACTGTAGGGGAAAAAATTCAAAATTATAAATACTGAATAGTTTATTAGAAATGTAGAAAAAGAAAAAAAGGAAGACTGACACACCAGAATCATATATCCCAAAAGGTTGAGAATAAATGCTTCAGGGAATTAAAATGTAAGGAATTCTTTTTCCCCTTTATATTTTTCTGATCTTTCCAAATTTTCTGCCATGAGAATGGTTTCTTCTTAATCAAGGGAAAATTTATTCTTTTAACAATCCTGGAAATACAGGGTGAGAAAAGCTAAAATAACCACTAAAATATTTGAATTAGGTTGATAAGCTAGAAAAAGCTATAAAAATCTCGTCAGGTTTCTGTGAATGCATTTTTTAAAAAATGAAGCATTGGAGTTAATAGGAAATTCCCTGCATGAACAGAAGCTGATATTTTCATGCCCTCGAGCTCTCAGAGGCCAGAAGCACAGAGGGCAGGTATATATATTAACAACCCAGACACGAGTGCAAGTAGCAAGGTTGAAAAATTTGCTGACTCAGCCAAGCTCCCAGGGTTGGAGGAGAGGAAGAAAAGGCAAAATTCTGAGAACTCTTACTGGAATAACTAGAGCTTCCAGGATCACAAACAAGGGAAAGGTGAGCGATGAACCTGGAAAAGGAAAATGAAATGGAATTTTCCCCTGGGATGCAAAGCTCCAGGCAATACTTGGTGGTGGCTCCCTCCTGGCCACCACCTAAAATCCTTTTTCCTGGTGAAACCTGAGAAAACAGTCCTTATCACAATCAGGGCCCCTCAGATCTTTCTATTCATTACGGTTTACAAACCACTTTCTCATTTATAGCCTCATTGCATTCTGGTTGTATCAAAGAATGCTTTTGTTTTTAACGATACACACACTGAAGTATTTGGGGGTATAAAGGCATCAAGTTTTCAAATGAAATTATTCAGAGAGAGAAAGAGAGCAAAGGAGCAATGGAGAGGGAAAGAGAGAGGCCTACACACACACACATATACATATATATACGCACATACAGAAAGAGTAAACCAATGGTATATAAAAGTAGACATAGAGATATAGGCATAGGTATAAAATAATAAAGCCTGCTGACAGTTGGGCAATCTGAGTAGAGGTTATAAAACATTTCTTTTTACTCTTCCTGCAACTGTTATGTCAGTGTGAAACTTTCAAAATAAGAAGTTTAAAATAAAGAAAATAAATAAGTGAAGTACCTCTGAATGTATAGATTTGCGGTAAATGGGCACCTGAGAAGCAAGTTCCCACTGCATTCAACAGAGGTAGGAAGAAGGATGGTGGTTGAATATGGTCACGGATGGGACTCATGAGGTATACATTACTTGTTTCCAGAATGAGGTGTACCTGACTTGACTCTTATTTTTTCTACACAAGTCACTGTCTGGAGAAAACTCACTATGGTCACATGAGAGCTGCAATCATACCTGGAAAGAAACCCTGATGCGTGTGAATATCACGCCTTGGATCCAAGAATTGGAGAGGAGGGGAAATTAGTTATTTGTGACTCCTCCAATAAATACACTTCAGTCTTGAGTATGAGTGTTAAAAGCATTTATTTCAACTGGACCATCTGGACAAGTAGTTGAGGAGCATAAGTTGTTCTTATTACGTTGAAATAATGGAGCTTATCCATGAGCTGGACAACAAGTCTCTCATGTTAGCTATAAAAAGATGGCTCAGCAGAGCCAAAAGCATCTATCTTCAGTGCAAATGAAATGGATCGACCACAGAAACCTTGCCCACAGCAAGATGCCAGTGAGGTACATGAGATTAAGCGCCCAGACTAGGACAGCATCTGACGAAACAGCAGAGAGATGTCTTAAATAACTTGTGTGACTTCTTTATGGTGTTTTGAAAGACTATCAGTACCACCCAGTCACGGATTAAATTTCAAATCCTCCACATCGGTGTGGGGGCCCTCTGCTTATCATCCTAGCTAACCCAAGTTCTCCTGGGAAGAACAAGTCCCTTTTCCATTTTGAAGATGAGAAAAGCCCAGAGATTAAATGACCGGCTCAAAGACACGCAGAACAAAACTACAGACCCCAAATCACACACCTCACACCTCTTAATTGCATATCTTAGAAGACTCACCTTTAGAACTTGTGATTTTCCACACAGTATTTCCATCTTTGTCTACTAGACAAAAATATTTTGTGAACAAGATCTTTGTAGATTTCGTTTTGAATTTACCCCAATTCTAGGATAATACCAGTTATGAGGTTAATGTATAATACGTGTTTGTTGAGTAGATAGTCATGAAACCTTAGTGGTCATCTCAACCAGTGGTTCTCAATCATGGCTCTAGATTAGATTTATCTTGGAAGGCTTATTTAAAAATCTCAGTCCCCACCCCCCCCCCACCCCCCAAAAGTGGNGGTTAATGTATAATACGTGTTTGTTGAGTAGATAGTCATGAAACCTTAGTGGTCATCTCAACCAGTGGTTCTCAATCATGGCTCTAGATTAGATTTATCTTGGAAGGCTTATTTAAAAATCTCAGTCCCCACCCCACCCCCTCCCCACAAAAGTGGATATATGTATAACTGATTCATTTTGCTATACAGCCGAAACTAATACAATGTTGTAAATCAGTTATACTCCAAAGAAAAAGAAAAACTTGCAACTCCACTCTAATCGTGGCACTGAAACATGTATAACATCATATATGAAATGAATTGCTAGTCCAGGTTCGATACAGGAACCTGGGGCTGATGCTTGGGGCTGATGCACTGAGATGACCCAGTGGAATAGTACAGGGAGGGAGGAGGGAGGGGGGTTCAGGATGGGGAACACGTGTATACCTGTGGTAGATACATGTTGATGTATGGCAAAACCAATACAATATTGTAAAGCAATCAACTTCCAGTTAAAATAAATACATTTTTTTAAAGAAAAATCTCAGTCACACACAAAATGAAGGATACTCTACAGACTACCCAACAAGTACTCCCCAGAGTGTTAAGGTCATAAAATGTAAGCAACTGTCACAACNCCAGTTAAAATAAATACATTTTTTTAAAGAAAAATCTCAGTCACACACAAAATGAAGGACACTCTACAGACTACCCAACAAGTACTCCCCAGAGTGTTAAGGTCATAAAATGTAAGCAACTGTCACAACCAAGAGGAATCTGAGGGGACATGACAACTAAATGTCACATGGAATCCTGGCAGGGATCTTGGAAAAGAAAAAGGACATTAGGGAAAAAAACAAGCATGTCTGGATTTTTTTTTTAATGGACTTGAATTAATAAGAAAAATAATTTAAGTTAAAAACTGAAAACAAGTAAACAATCACTGACCTACCTTGGGTTATTGTTTTTATTCAGTCTGTCTTTATTTATTTATTGTTTTTATTTAAGTCATGTCTGACTCTTTGTGACCCAAGGGACTGCAGCACACCAGGCTCCTTTGTCCTCCACTATCTCCTGGATTTTGCTCAAGTTCCATTGAATCAGTTCAGTTCAGTTGCTCGGTCATGTCCAACTCCTTGCAACCCCACGGACTGCAGCACGCCAGGCTTCCCTGTCCATCACCATTTCCTGGAGCTTGCTCAAACTCACATTCATTGAGTCAGTGATGCCATCCAACCATCTCATCTTTTGTCATCCCATTTTCCTCCTGCCTTCAGTCTTTCCTAGCATTGGGGTCTCTTCCAATGAGCTTGCGCTTTGCATCAGGTGGCCAAAGTATTGGAGCTTCAGCTTCAGCATCAGCCCCTCCAATGAATATCAGGGTTGATTTTCTTTAGGACTGACTGCTTTGATCTCTTTGCAGTCCAAGGGACTGACTCAGTTCAAATACATGGGATTGGGGGAAAAGTTGAGGAAGGGAGAAGTGCTATAGTTCTTTAAAGTTCTTCAAGGCATTCTAAAATGCTGCCAGGATTGAAAACACAGATTAAACCAAAATCTCTGACATTTCAGAGGCAGAATTGAGAAATGCAAAGAAGGGAAGTGAACTTCTTAAGTTCTTACATAATTAAATGGGATGACAGAGACTGGAAAGCTCTTTCCTGGCTATCAGCTCTATAATCTTTCCATTCATCATGATGCTTCCTAATTCCATCATGTTGTCTGGAATAGAATGAGGTGAGAATAAATGGAGAGGCACAGGGTGGAAATGGATGCAAGAAAGAGGAATAAGATGGGATGAGAAGGAATGGGATTGGATGAGATAGGATAGGATGAGATGGGTTATAATAGTCTGGAATGGAATGAAATTGAATGCAATGGGATGGGTAGAGAGGATATGTTATAGAAAGGAAGGAAATAGAAAGAACTGTGATGCAGTGTGGTGCCCTGCAATGTGTGCGATAGGATTATAAAATGGGAAAGACAGCATCAGGCAATAAACAGAATGTGGATGACAGACCCTAACATCCATGGCAGGAAGCAAGGCTGCACCTGGACAATGCACTCCATGCTCAAAACTCTGCATGATTAGTCCCATGCTCTTCTATATTTAGATCCATGCTCCTCTCAGAGAGAAGTTCGTAATATGAGCATCTGACTTGCCAGCCAGGAAGATCAAGATATTTGTGCCCACTGGCCAGCCAGACAACTATGGCAAAGTCCTTCATCTCTAAATCCCCCAAGCCTTACCTCCGTAAAGTTTCCAAAAACATCTGATACAATCCACTGCCAAATGCACAGCACACAGAACAGCTCCCTGGAATAAATGTATTATGTTCCACTGCCTAAATTCAGGGTTGACTCCATTCACCCCATTACAGGCTCCTGAAAAGACCAACTTGAAACTCATATCAACATATAAGTTGTCAGGGTGTGATTAAGCCTTAGAGAAGATTAATTACTGACTTTCTTATGTATTAACACCCCTCCTCTGCTCACATTCCCTACCCCCGACTAAGCCTCTGAAAGAATCTAACATTATAAACAAGGATCTAATTAGCAACTTGAATTCAGACTTAAGCTCTTTTGTGAAGGTTTGGTCACAGATGCTGCTTTAATCTTTGAGGATTATTCCTCAGCATCCAGAGATACATCAGTTATTTTCCAGGGTCTTTGAGGAATGTTATCCCATTTGAATACTGCTGCCATCTTCCGAGGACCTGCTGAGAAATGGACCCAAGATTAGCCCTGAGAGTGCCAAAAAGAGCTCTCTCTCTAGCATTAGACTTCCTTCCCATTCTGTTTTCACCTTCAGAGGAAGCTAACTCCCCTAACTCAAGTTCTTGGTTGGGATGACAAGGAGAACGTAAGTCTACAAATGCCAGCTTCACGTTGGGGAAGATACAAGAGAGCACTGGTTTGCTTGCCAACTCTAAAGAGCTCTGATGGTCAAGACCCCCAGTGTGGTCCCTGGAGCTGGCATTCCTTCCCTCCCCTCATTCCCACTGCTCCATCCTCACAGGGGTTATGAAATGAAATGTATTCTGCTCTATGTTTACCAGTAAACAAGCCTTTTCCAAATGCAACCTTCCAATCGCAGGTGAAACAAAGTCAGCTTATTTGCAAGCCATGAGTTACTTCTTCCCCAGCTACTTCCTCCCCAGCTACATCCTCCCCACTAGAGAAGAGAATGGCAACCACTTCAAGATTCTTGCCTTGAGAACCCCATGAACAGTATGAAAAACCAAAAAGATAGGACACTGAGAGATGAACTCCCCAGGTTGGTAGGTGCCCAATATGCTACTGTGCCAAGAGCCAGCATGAGGAACTCCGGCCATGACAANTGAACAGTATGAAAAACCAAAAAGATAGGACACTGAGAGATGAACTCCCCAGGTTGGTAGGTGCCCAATATGCTACTGTGCCAAGAGCCAGCATGAGGAACTCCGGCCATGACAAAGGTCATGAGGAAGGAGGCTTGGCATACTCAAAGGTGTGATCAAGCCTCAGGAACCCCCCTGTTCTTGAGCATCTGCCCCCAAAACCAGAGTCTGTTTTATGCTCTCACCTACACCTTTGACTTTATGGGGGGCTCTCCCCATAACCATTTCTCTCAGGAGAAGGAGTTAACTTGCAGCTCCAAGTCAATAAAAATTCCTGGGTGTGACAAGAGTGTTTCAACTTACAAACTCCTCTGAAGNCCAATGTGCCAGTCTCTGACCATCTGAGCAGGAGAGAAGAAAGAAAACACATAGCCTTATCAAGAGATCATTCAAATGGCCATAGGCAAAGTCATTGACCTCCACTCAAATGAAACAGTCAGGCTTCTGAGTCCAGTATTTGCCAAATATACTTCACAAAGACACTGCTTATTTATCCACCAGATATTTAAGCATAAAGAATATACAAACATTGTGCTATGCACTTGGGAAACAATAGTGAGCAAATGTGAATGTGGTCTCTTCACCCTGGCTTCGCTAGTTGGGAAGATGAACACTGATTGAATAAATATTCAAGTAAATGAAAACATTATTGTGCTAAATGCTTCCAAAGAGAGAAACATGTAATATGAGAACAAATAAGAGAGATTCAGCAGACTTTATTCAACATTCAACAAATATTTGTTGAACCCCTGCTGTGTGCCAGACACTTGTGGGTAAGTGACAACCACACTCTATTCATCCAGGGATTGGATGTGTTTATTAACTGGAGTTATTTACCACCCCACCCCGCCACCAAACACCCAGTGTAGAAGCTCATCTTGGTCCCAGCTTGTATAATGAATATTCCTTCCATCCTGTTGCCCCACTTCCTGGTTATCTTTAGCCCAGAATAGACACTTGTCATACCTGTTAGTTTAAACCTGCAGAAGTCCAGGGTCTGCAATCAGTCACTCTGGGCTCTCAGGGAAGCAGGGCACAGGCAAATGAGGTCCTGAATCTGAATGGAGCAGGCTGTTATTTTGTTTTTGGCCTCCACCTGAGAAGGAGTAGAATTGAGAGAATTACAGAGCAGCGTTAATATAGCACCCAACTGGTTAGCATTCAGAGCACTACACTTTGCTGATGACTCATGAGGTGGGAAGTTTGGGATTTTAACTGTTACATATGGACCTTTGCAGTGTTTTGTTTTGTTTAATATTCCTGACTGCCCATGGCTTCTCTCCAAGTTGTGGGCCCTGTGATAGCTTGACTTCAGACCCACCCACCACAGCCAGCTGAGGAAAATCCAGCAGTGGTTTCCTTGCCATGAAATTGCCCTTGCTTTTCCTATAGTTTGGCTATTTGCCCAGATTCAAAATTCTCAAAAATTTTGCAGACTTAGAAAGCATCTTCCAGCAGTTCTGGATCTCAGCAGTTCATGTGTTCATCAAGTCTTTTGAGGGTAAAAGCAACCCACTCCAAATGAACTTAAGCAGCAAAAGCAAAAAGTGGAGAGGGACATGCCTGGTGATCCAGGGGTAAAGACTCTGTGCTCCCAATACAGTGGGCTCAGGTTCGATCCCTGGCTGGGAACTAGATTCAACAGGCCACAATTAAGATCTGGCACAGCCAATAAATAAATAAAAGTAAGTATTATAAAAGGAAAACTGGGAGAGATAGGAGGATGTATTTGGAGGACACACATGGAGAAGGCAATGGCACCCCACTCCAGTACTCTTGCCTGGAAAACCCCATGGGTGGAGGAGCCTGGTAGGCTGCAGTACATGGGGTGGTGAAGAGTCGGATACGACTGAGCAACTTCACTTTCACTTTTCACTTTCATGCATTGGAGAAGGAAATGGCAACCCACTCCAGTGTTCTTACCTGTAGAATCCCAGGGACAGGCGAGCCTAGTAGGCTGCCATCTATGGGGTCGCACAGAGTCGGACACGACTGAAGCAGCTTAGCAGCAGCAGCATGTGACTTACAGAAACCAAGGGAGCAGAATGTCACCTGTCCCTACAAGGGGCTGGAACCGGGAATTGGGAAGTCCACAGGGAACAAGATGATCACAAGTCAACTTCCTCAGTGTCCCCAAGGTCTCTCATCTTCGCTGGCCTCTATGTTGCCAGAGTCATTCATCTTGTGCAGAATAACTGTCTCTTCACTCTATGCCCAAACCAGATGACTAGTTTACAGTTTCTACATTTCTTCATCCTTACTTTCTGCCACACCAGAGGTTAACTACCTGTTGTTTTCCTCTGGAGTTGTAAAATTCAGCCACGAACTCACTCCACTGCACTTATGACAGGTGATTCAGTGGGAGAGTCCACCTGCCAATGTAGGAGAGGCAGGAGATGCTGGCTCAGTTCCTGGGTCAGGAAGATCCCCTGGAGGAAGAAACGGCAGCTCACTCCAGTATTCTCACCCGGAAAAGCCTATGGACAGAGGAGCCTAGTGGGCTACAGTCCATGGGGTTGCAAAGAGTCAGACACAACTAGCATTCATGCACGTATTATGAAGCTCCTGCCAGAACACTGTTCTAAGCACTCTATAAATATTTATAGGTTGAGATGAGCCCTTCAAAATTATTATTGTGAGGGTCTTTTGTGAGGGTCTGATAAGTGCCATCCCCTCCCACATGGTGTATGGAATTTGAGACAAGAATATCAAGTCAAGTAAAACTGAAAGTCACTCATTTGGGTCCGACTCTTTGCAACCCCATGGACTATAGAGTCCATGGAATTCTCCAGGCCAGAATACTGGAGTGGGTAGCCTTTCCCTTCTCTAGGATATCTTCTCAACCTAGGAATCAAACCCCAGGTCTCCCACATTACCAGCTGACACAAGAGGGAAGCCCAAGAATACTGGAGTGGGTAGCCTATCCCTTCTCCAGCAAATCTTTCTGACCCAGGAATCAAATNCTAGGGTATCTTCTCAACCTAGGAATCAAACCCCAGGTCTCCCACATTACCAGCTGACACAAGAGGGAAGCCCAAGAATACTGGAGTGGGTAGCCTATCCCTTCTCCAGCAAATCTTTCTGACCCAGGAATCAAATTAGGGTCTCCTGCATTGCAGGCATATTATTTACCAATTGAGCTATGAGAGGAGCCCCATTGTAGTAGTATGTTTTTATTATTTTCAAGCCAAGTAGTATTGTTTTTATTATTAAGACTAGGTTGGATTCTGTGAGTTCTATTTGTACATTTTCTAAAACTGAACCCCAGAGTTTAAGACATACCCTCAATGGCAACCTACTCCAGTACTCTTGCCTGGAGAATCCTATGGACAGAGAAGGCTAGTGGGCTACAGTCCATGGGGTAGCAAGGAATTGGACCTGACTGAGGGACTAACACTCTCAGACACAGGCGAACATGCCAGGCTAGGCCTAAAGCCCTAAGCAGAGATGAGAGCCACTGCCTGGAGGAACAGCTTAGAACTCACATACCCTAAGGGCAGCTCATCCCACGAAAGAACCAGGAAGAGCTGAGATGAATGTGACCCGTTTACTTTTTCTAAATTTACCAAATAGATAAATCATTTTTCCTCCCCTCCGGCAGATTGTTGAAGAGGCAGAGAGCACAGGAGTAGCAGAACTATCTCGCTACATAGGGGAAAAAAAACAATAAGAATAGAAAAAGCAGTCTCCATCTTCAAATAATCATGTATACTATTATTCTTTGTCATTATCACTTAAGTTTTTGAAATCTTTCATTAAAAAGCCTGATTTTCTTTATTTTTAAACTGTGCGGGCATGTTTTGCTGCTGCTATTTCGGAAACTTGGGGGCTGTCTTTATAAAGTGGCTGTCTTGATGTGTTATTTCTCTGTTCTTCAGCTGATGTCTGTCAACTCTCTAATATGAACTATGACAATATATTTTTTCTTCCTCACATATCTTCTTTCTTTTTGTTTGTACTCAATTTTTATTCTGTTTTTTAAATTGAAGTATGTTGACTTAACAATGTTTTCTTAGCTTCAGGTACACAGCAAAGTGATTCAGTTATACACATTTTTAGATTTTTTTAAAATTATTTTTCATTATAGGTTAAAAGCTATGATAAACCTAGACAGCATATTAAAAAGCAGAGACATCACTTTACTGACATAGATCTGTATAGTCAAAGCTATGGTTTTCCAGCAGTCATATACAGATGTGAGAGCTGGACCATAAAGAAGGCTGAGTGGTGAAGAACTGATGCTTTCAAACTATGGTGATAGAGAATACTCTTGAGAGTAGCTTGGACAACAGGGAGCTCAAATCAGTCCATCCTGAAGGAAATCAACCCTAAATATTCTTTGGAAGGACTGATGCTGAAACTGACGTTTCAATATTTTGGCCACCTAATGCGAAGAGCTGACTCACTGGAAAAGACCCTGATGCTGGGAAAGGTCGAGAGCAGGAGGAGAAGCGGGCACCGGAAAATGAGATACTTGGATGGTATTACCGACTATATGGACCTGAGTTTGAGCAAACTCTGGGAGATAGTTAAGGACAGGGAAGCCTGGCATGCTGCAGTCTGTAGGTCTGCAAAGGGTCAGACACAATTTAGCAACTGAACAACTACAAAGTACTGAATATAGTTCTTGTGCTACACAGTAGGGTCTTTTAT
>SJYW01001876.1:16871-43495 GCA_006410735.1 Raphicerus campestris | reverse complement strand
CTGACTTTGAACACAGCAGGGGAAAGTCAGAGTCATCCTCTCCTACTGGTTGTGATTTCAACAGCATGCAGGCTGTCTGTGCTTTCACAGAAAGCTTGGGGCCATAGAAAGGGGCCTATAATCTGGAGGTACTGGTTCTAATACCTGATCTTTGGTTAGTGGTCAATGACCTTGGACAGGACGCATAGTCTCTAAGACAACTCAGTATTCTAATCTGTAAAACAGGACCGACAATAGCTAAATTCCAGGAGTGATGTAAGCGTTTAAATGAGATAATGCATGTGTTCACCTATAGAAGGTGCTCTGCACTCTTTAGATGTGTATAAGAGACAGGTGCGGGCATGTTTTGCTGCTGCTATTTCGGAAACTTGGGGGCTGTCTTTATAAAGTGGCTGTCTTGATGTGTTATTTCTCTGTTCTTCAGCTGATGTCTGTCAACTCTCTAATATGAACTATGACAATATATTTTTTCTTCCTCACATATCTTCTTTCTTTTTGTTTGTACTCAATTTTTATTCTGTTTTTTAAATTGAAGTATGTTGACTTAACAATGTTTTCTTAGCTTCAGGTACACAGCAAAGTGATTCAGTTATACACATTTTTAGATTTTTTTTTAAATTATTTTTCATTATAGGTTAAAAGCTATGATAAACCTAGACAGCATATTATAAAGCAGAGACATCACTTTACTGACAAAGATCTGTATAGTCAAAGCTATGGTTTTCCAGCAGTCATATACAGATGTGAGAGCTGGACCATAAAGGAGGCTGAGTGGTGAAGAACTGATGCTTTCAAACTATGGTGATAGAGAATACTCTTGAGAGTAGCTTGGACAACAGGGAGCTCAAATCAGTCCATCCTGAAGGAAATCAACCCTAAATATTCTTTGGAAGGACTGATGCTGAAACTGACGTTTCAATATTTTGGCCACCTAATGCGAAGAGCTGACTCACTGGAAAAGACCCTGATGCTGGGAAAGGTCGAGAGCAGGAGGAGAAGCGGGCACCGGAAAATGAGATACTTGGATGGTATTACCGACTATATGGACCTGAGTTTGAGCAAACTCTGGGAGATAGTTAAGGACAGGGAAGCCTGGCATGCTGCAGTCTGTAGGTCTGCAAAGGGTCAGACACAATTTAGCAACTGAACAACTACAAAGTACTGAATATAGTTCTTGTGCTACACAGTAGGGTCTTTTATCTATTTTATACATATTTGTATGTGCGTGCTCAGTCACTTCTGCCATGTCCCGCCAGGCTCCTCTGTCCATGGGATTCTCTGGGCAAGAACACCAAAGTGGGTTGCCAGTTCCTTCTCCAGTGATAAAGTATGAAGTGAGTGAAGTAAGTGACGTGAAGTCGCTCAGTCGTGTCTGACTCCTTGCAACCCCATGTGGATTGTAGCCTACCAGGCTCCTCCATCCACGGGATTTTCCAGGCAAGAGTACTAGAGTGGGTTGCCACTTCCTTCTCCTATATTTGTATGTATCTGGTATCTATTAATCCCAAACTCTCAATTTATGCCTCACTCTGCTTTCCCTTTAGTCACTGTAAATTTTTTTTCTATGTCTGTGAGCCTGTTTCTATTTCATAAACAAGTTTATTTGTATTATTTTTTTGGAATCCACCTATAAATGATATCATATGGTGTTTGTCTTTCTCTGTCTTACTTCACTTAGTGTGATAATCTCTAGGTCCATCCATGTTGCTACAAATGGCATTATTTACTTCTTTTTATGGCTGAATAATATTCCACTGTATATATGTACTACATTTTCTTTATCCATCATCTGTTGATGGACATTTAGGTTGCTCTGCTGCTGCTGCTGCTGCTGCTAAGTCATGTCAGTCGTGTCCGACTCTGTGGGATCCCATAGACAGCAGCCCACCAGGCTCCCCCGTCCCTGGGATTCTCCAGGCAAGAATACTGGAGTGGGTTGCATTTCCTTCTCCAATGCATGAAAGCGAAAAGTGAAAGTAAAGTCGTTCTGTCTTGTCTGACTCTTAGCGACCCCATGGACTGCAGCCTACCAGGCTCCTCCATCCATGGGATTCTCCAGGCAAGAATACTGGAGTGGGGTGCCATTGCCTTCCCCGTTAGGTTGCTCTAGTTGATTCTTACATTTTCAAATATACTTCTACTACATGATTTATCAGCTTTTTGTTAGTCACTCAGCCATGACCAACTCTTGCAACCCCATGGACTGCAGCCCACCAGACTCCTCTCTCCATGGAATTCTCCAGGCACAAATACTGAAGTGGATTGCCATTCCCTTCTCTAGAGGGTCTTTCTGACCCAGGAACCGAATCCAGGTCTCCTGCATTACAAGCGGATTCTTTACCAACTGAGCTATCAGAGTAGCCCCTTCACCCTTACACATCCCGATAAACGCCTCCATATCCTTCAGAACACAGTGGACTGTTTTGCCTACCCTGCCTCACCTGCAGACTGCTTCTTGGGTTTGTGGTTTGTCTGTGTGAATTTCCTATTCAGTCCTCTCTTCTCTGCTTCTCCATCAGGTCAAACTGGGTCCAGGGAAACTACTGCCATGAATTTATATACCAGTCCCTGGTGTTCTAATAAGGGCTCACTGGGTTTGCCTTCTGGCTGTACCATGGACTTTGGAGAATGTGTTTGACCATTTTCTCCTGACGATCTGTAGTGTGAACATACTTTCTCTGTACTTTCTCTCCCTTCATTTGATCTTCACTCTATCAGCAGCTCCTCTCTATAAATTGTGGCTCAGAGTTGCAGATGTCTCCTGGCATCCCTAGAAATGGAGATTTCATTTCTTTCCACACAATCTTTGTTGCTTTGAGGGTGAACTCCAAGAAGATGAAGAAGAAACAATCTCTCTCTCTACCATATGAAAATGGAAATCACAAGATATGTGATGAGTAATCTGCTTTCAAGAAGATAAATCTTGACTATAGTAGTTAGGTTGGACTGGGGTAGAAAACAAAAGGGCAGGTTTATACCACTTGGTAACAGCAGATGGTCCAAACAGAGGTGTCCAGGAGGCTGTTGGAAGTTAAGTCCAAAGAGGTTATCAAAGGATTTAGCAAAACAGAACCTTAAACGATGCATTCACTCCAGTGAGCCAGTCAGGGCTCAGTTGTAAATAACAAAACTATGCTTTTTAAATTTTTTAAAAGATATTTAAGGGAATCAAATCAGTACAAGACCTGCAGAAGCAAGTTCTAGGTAGGGAATTGACCAGGCATGACTCTAGAAGAGCACCCCAGAACTGACTCATCAAGGGAACTCTGCAACAAAAAGGCTCTTAGGGAATCAGAAAGCCAGTGTTCCGGCTACTGCTTCCACAATCCAGGCCCAGTGCCACAAATGTTGGATTCAGGAACAAATGCACCTTAAGAGTCATGTGAGTATATATTACCATATGTAAAATAGATAGCCAGTGGGAATTTGCTGTAGACACAAGGAACCCAAACCCAGTGCTCTGTGACAACCTAGAGGGGTGGGGTGGGAGGGAGGTTCCAGAGGGAGGAGACATATGTATATCTATGGCTGATTCATGTTGATGTATGGCAGAAACCATCACAATACTGTAAAGCAAATATCCTCCAATTAATAAAACAAAATTTAAAAAAATAATCACGTGGGGTCCGGGCAGCCACCATCAGCACGATGACCCCTCTCGAGCCTGAGTGGTCCAGACACTGGCAACATAACACTTCATGTGTTGTCCCCTTCCACTCACCTCAGTTCTGAATCCAAGTCTCACATGTGTCTGATTGGCAGGATTTTTACTTCAAAAACTACACTTTCAATGGAGCATGTTATTTTTAGATTCCCAACCTGTCTAGTTTAGAAAAGCATATAAGAAGAACACTGGAGCAGATGATGAGCAAAAATACCCAACTTTGGTCCAACTTTCTCTTGCTTCTCCTTGAGCTCAGTTTATTGATGCATTGGCTGTTATTAGTGTGGATTCCCTCAAACTCCAGTCCTCTCCCACAAATACTCCTCTTACTGAATATCACATACTATCATATTTGCTTATCACAACAGCCCTAGCTATTATTAAACTTCATTTTATAGAGAAAGACACTGAGACCCATAAAAGATGAAGTGATGTGCCTAAAGTCACCCAGACGGCAAATGATGGATTTGGGACTTAGTCTTACAATCTAACTGCAGTAGGAAACGGCTACCCACTCCAGTATTCTTGCTTGGAAAAGTCTACAGGATCAAAAAGAGTCAAACATGACTGAGCGACTGACCACATACATACCTCATGATCTAAGGGCTTCCCAGATGGCACAATGGTAAAGAACCCACCTGCAATACAGGAGACATTTGTTTGATCCCTGGGTAGGGAAGATTCCCTGGAGGAGGAAATAGTAACCTGCTCCAGGATTCTTGCCTGGAGAATCACCATGGACAGAGGCGCCTGGAGGGCGACAGTCCATGGGGTTGCAAAGAGTCAGACATGAATGAGCATGTGCACTCACAGCCTAACTCTGAATCCCATTGTGTTTCTTCTGCCTTTTAAATTTATTGAACTTCTTCAACTACATTTCCTTCTAAACTGAGAGGAACTTTGGCCTCTTCTGAGCAAGTAAAGTTGCTTAATCTCTATTTTTCTTTTTTCAGAAGTCTGGTTACTCTGTACCCCTCACCATGCACGTCCAGATGGTTAATGTTGTTGCCAGCCTGGCTGAGGATACACATAACATCCCCCTGTTCTTAAGGGGCTGCTGCCTTACTGGCTGCTTCATTTTGCCTGTGTGGATCATGAATCGAGTTTCCCCACATGGGCCAAAGTTACTGATGGTCCCTTGCTCCTGAATATCTAAAAGGAAAATTCTGGGCTCTCTGATCCACAGGATTGTTCAGCCTATAAACTGACTGGAGCCCTCACTTGTCCCAGTTTCCCCTGATAACCATCACTTGCCTCCACAAATCTGGCTGAGTTATTCTTGGGCGTGCCCCTGCTTTTATGCCTTTGTTGGTAACTATCCTCTTGCCTGGACTTTCCTTCTTTTTCCCAGTGCCTTGGAACCCATAACTTCACTCATCTTACATGATTTATCTCCATCAACCCCTTGTCCACAATTCTAGACCCCTGCATAGATTTCCCCAAAATCTCCACTCCCAAATTTGAGTTCTTGCCACTGCAGACAGTTCTCTGCACTGGACATAGAAATGTGGTAACCTATAAGCACAGTTATCTTCAAAGTAGATCTAGAGGTTCAGTCAAAAGGATGACCTACTTCTCTTTTCTTCAGCACCTCAGACCCCCTCTTAGTTCAGGGACTGTTGGCTCTGGCACTGGCCTCACCCCTCAGCAGCTGGGAACAGTGGGAGCTCAGGTTTGCGGAGAGCCAACCTGACTTTGAACACAGCAGGGGAAAGTCAGAGTCATCCTCTCCTACTGGTTGTGATTTCAACAGCATGCAGGCTGTCTGTGCTTTCACAGAAAGCTTGGGGCCATAGAAAGGGGCCTATAATCTGGAGGTACTGGTTCTAATACCTGATCTTTGGTTAGTGGTCAATGACCTTGGACAGGACGCATAGTCTCTAAGACAACTCAGTATTCTAATCTGTAAAACAGGACTGACAATAGCTAAATTCCAGGGGTGATGTAAGCGTTTAAATGAGATAATGCATGTGTTCACCTATAGAAGGTGCTCTGCACTCTTTAGATGTGTATAAGAGACAGGTGCGGGCATGTTTTGCTGCTGCTATTTCGGAAACTTGGGGGCTGTCTTTATAAAGTGGCTGTCTTGATGTGTTATTTCTCTGTTCTTCAGCTGATGTCTGTCAACTCTCTAATATGAACTATGACAATATATTTTTTCTTCCTCACATATCTTCTTTCTTTTTGTTTGTACTCAATTTTTATTCTGTTTTTTAAATTGAAGTATGTTGACTTAACAATGTTTTCTTAGCTTCAGGTACACAGCAAAGTGATTCAGTTATACACATTTTTAGATTTTTTTTTAAATTATTTTTCATTATAGGTTAAAAGCTATGATAAACCTAGACAGCATATTATAAAGCAGAGACATCACTTTACTGACAAAGATCTGTATAGTCAAAGCTATGGTTTTCCAGCAGTCATATACAGATGTGAGAGCTGGACCATAAAGGAGGCTGAGTGGTGAAGAACTGATGCTTTCAAACTATGGTGATAGAGAATACTCTTGAGAGTAGCTTGGACAACAGGGAGCTCAAATCAGTCCATCCTGAAGGAAATCAACCCTAAATATTCTTTGGAAGGACTGATGCTGAAACTGACGTTTCAATATTTTGGCCACCTAATGCGAAGAGCTGACTCACTGGAAAAGACCCTGATGCTGGGAAAGGTCGAGAGCAGGAGGAGAAGCGGGCACCGGAAAATGAGATACTTGGATGGTATTACCGACTATATGGACCTGAGTTTGAGCAAACTCTGGGAGATAGTTAAGGACAGGGAAGCCTGGCATGCTGCAGTCTGTAGGTCTGCAAAGGGTCAGACACAATTTAGCAACTGAACAACTACAAAGTACTGAATATAGTTCTTGTGCTACACAGTAGGGTCTTTTATCTATTTTATACATATTTGTATGTGCGTGCTCAGTCACTTCTGCCATGTCCCGCCAGGCTCCTCTGTCCATGGGATTCTCTGGGCAAGAACACCAAAGTGGGTTGCCAGTTCCTTCTCCAGTGATAAAGTATGAAGTGAGTGAAGTAAGTGACGTGAAGTCGCTCAGTCGTGTCTGACTCCTTGCAACCCCATGTGGATTGTAGCCTACCAGGCTCCTCCATCCACGGGATTTTCCAGGCAAGAGTACTAGAGTGAGTTGCCACTTCCTTCTCCTATATTTGTATGTATCTGGTATCTATTAATCCCAAACTCTCAATTTATGCCTCACTCTGCTTTCCCTTTAGTCACTGTAAATTTTTTTTCTATGTCTGTGAGTCTGTTTCTATTTCATAAACAAGTGTATTTGTATAATTTTTTTGGAATCCACCTATAAATGATATCATATGGTGTTTGTCTTTGTCTTACTTCACTTAGTATGATAATCTCTAGGTCCATCCATGTTGCTGCAAATGGCATTATTTACTTCTTTTTATGGCTGAATAATATTCCACTGTATATATGTACTACATTTTCTTTATCCATCGTCTGTTGATGGACATTTAGGTTGCTCTGCTGCTGCTGCTGCTGCTAAGTCACGTCAGTTGTGTCCGACTCTGTGGGATCCCATAGACAGCAGCCCACCAGGCTCCCCCGTCCCTGGGATTCTCCAGGCAAGAATACTGGAGTGGGTTACATTTCCTTCTCCAATGCATGAAAGTGAAAAGTGAAAGTAAAGTCGTTCTGTCTTGTCTGACTCTTAGCGACCCCATGGACTGCAGCCTACCAGGCTCCTCCATCCATGGGATTCTCCAGGCAAGAGTACTGGAGTGGGGTGCCATTGCTTTCTCCGTTAGGTTGCTCTAGTTGATTCTTACATTTTTAAATATACTTCTACTACATGATTTATCAGCTTTGTGTTGTGTTAGTCACTCAGCCATGACCAACTGTTGCAACCCCATGGACTGCAGCCCACCAGACTCCTCTCTCCATGGAATTCTCCAGGCACAAATACTGAAATGGATTGCCATTCCCTTCTCTAGAGGGTCTTCCTGACCCAGGAACTGAATCCAGGTCTCCTGCATTACAAGCGGATTCTTTACCAACTGAGCTATCAGAGTAGCCCCTTCACCCTTACACATCCCGATAAACGCCTCCATATCCTTCAGGAACACAGTGGACTGTTTTGCCTACCCTGCCTCACCTGCAGACTGCTTCTTGGGTTTGTGGTTTGTCTGTGTGAATTTCCTATTCAGTCCTCTCTTCTCTGCTTCTCCATAAGGTCAAACTGGGTCCAGGGAAACTACTGCCATGAATTTATATACCAGTCCCTGGTGTTCTAATAAGGGCTCACTGGGTTTGCCTTCTGGCTGTACCATGGACTTTGGAGAATGTGTTTGACCATTTTCTCCTGACGATCTATAGTGTGAACATACTTTCTCTGTACTTTCTCTCCCTTCATTTGATCTTTACTCTATCAGCAGCTCCTCTCTATAAATTGTGGCTCAGAGTTGCAGATGTCTCCTGGCATCCATAGAAATGGAGATTTCATTTCTTTCCACACAATCTTTGTTGCTTTGAGGGTGAACTCCAAGAAGATGAAGAAGAAACAATCTCTCTCTCTACCATATGAAAATGGAAATCACAAGATATGTGATGAGTAATCTGCTTTCAAGAAGATAAATCTTGACTATAGTAGTTAGGTTGGACTGGGGTAGAAAACAAAAGGGCAGGTTTATACCACTTGGTAACAGCAGATGGTCCAAACAGAGGTGTCCAGGAGGCTGTTGGAAGTTAAGTCCAAAGAGGTTATCAAAGGATTTAGCAAAACAGAACCTTAAACGATGCATTCACTCCAGTGAGCCAGTCAGGGCTCAGTTGTAAATAACAAAACTATGCTTTTTAAATTTTTTAAAAGATATTTAAGGGAATCAAATCAGTACAAGACCTGCAGAAGCAAGTTCTAGGTAGGGAATTGACCAGGCATGACTCTAGAAGAGCACCCCAGAACTGACTCATCAAGGGAACTCTGCAACAAAAAGGCTCTTAGGGAATCAGAAAGCCAGTGTTCCGGCTACTGCTTCCACAATCCAGGCCCAGTGCCACAAATGTTGGATTCAGGAACAAATGCACCTTAAGAGTCATGTGAGTATATATTACCATATGTAAAATAGATAGCCAGTGGGAATTTGCTGTAGACACAAGGAACCCAAACCCAGTGCTCTGTGACAACCTAGAGGGGTGGGGTGGGAGGGAGGTTCCAGANGACTGGGGTAGAAAACAAAAGGGCAGGTTTATACCACTTGGTAACAGCAGATGGTCCAAACAGAGGTGTCCAGGAGGCTGTTGGAAGTTAAGTCCAAAGAGGTTATCAAAGGATTTAGCAAAACAGAACCTTAAACGATGCATTCACTCCAGTGAGCCAGTCAGGGCTCAGTTGTAAATAACAAAACTATGCTTTTTAAATTTTTTAAAAGATATTTAAGGGAATCAAATCAGTACAAGACCTGCAGAAGCAAGTTCTAGGTAGGGAATTGACCAGGCATGACTCTAGAAGAGCACCCCAGAACTGACTCATCAAGGGAACTCTGCAACAAAAAGGCTCTTAGGGAATCAGAAAGCCAGTGTTCCGGCTACTGCTTCCACAATCCAGGCCCAGTGCCACAAATGTTGGATTCAGGAACAAATGCACCTTAAGAGTCATGTGAGTATATATTACCATATGTAAAATAGATAGCCAGTGGGAATTTGCTGTAGACACAAGGAACCCAAACCCAGTGCTCTGTGACAACAAAGANTTGAGTGCAGCACTTTCATAGCATCATCTTTCAGGATTTGAAATAGCTCAACTGGAATTCCATCACCTCCACTAGCTTTGTTCATAGTGAGGCTTTGTATGGCCCACTTGACTTCACATTCCAGGATGTCTGGCTCTAGGTGAGTGTTCACACCATCATGATTATCTCAATTGTGAAGATCTTATAACAACTCAATGAGCTAGATACTATTATTATACCTATTTTGCAGATGAATCAGTTGAGTCTTCTAAACGGTAGGTGATTTGTCCAAGGTTACATTACCGCCAAGTAGCTGAGCTAAAACTTGAAGTTAGATCTGCTATACAATGAAGTGCCTCAGTGAATGGATAGGTTGATGGATGGATGGATGAATGGATGAGTGGGTGGGTGGATGGATGGATGGGTAGATGTGTAGATGGATGACAAGCAAACTACTTGGATTCTAAAATCAAAGGGAAACATTAGACATTCCTCACCACCACTGTTATTACCACCACCCTCTGTTCCAATGTCTTGAGAAGACTAATAGCTCCAGCACTCACTGAAAATGATGATTTTGTAACTAGCAGGACCCACTGAGCCCTTCCCAGCACAGATTCCCCTCTCCACATCCTCAGCCTGCCTGTTGTCTTGAGAAAAAGTTTAGCCTCCTAGGCCTTCCCCAAGTCCTGAAGAATAAATTTAACCAAAGTAAGAAAATGCTGAAAGGAAAAGTCAGGCAAGATAAAATAATAATGACAATAAGATAAATAATAATAATAGTTTGGCCATTATACAAAGTCAAGGACCTGAAGTGCTTATGCTCAGTTGCTAAGTTGTATCTCTTTGAGACCCCATGGGCTGAAGCCCACCAGGTTCCTCTGTTCATGGTTCTCCAGGCAAGAATACTGGAGTGGGTTTCCATTTGTTTCTCCAGGGAATCTTCCCAAACCCAGGGATCAAATCTGATCTCCTGCACTGGCAGGCAGATTCTTTATCACTGAGCCACCAGGGAAGTCCCTCCTCCTCCGGGGCTGTAAATAATATTCTTAGCCATATCCTCTGAACTGTTTTGCAGATACTAAAATCCCTACCAAGTGGAAGAAGTTAACTGCATGCTGTCCACAAGCATATAGACCTCAAATCAGCTGGAAGCAGAAGGCTAATGGTGTTGACTCCCAATTACCTCACCACCAAACAATCAGAAGACTGTACACAAACTGATCACACATCACAAACACCCCTCCCTCACCTTATCCTTAAAAGCCTTTCCCTGAAAGCCATTCGTGAGTTTGGGTCGTACAAACACTAGCTGCCTAGACTCCTTGCTAGCTGCTCTGAAGTAAACACTTTCCTTCACCACAACCCAATGATAATAGCTTCACTTTATTGCATGCAGGCAAGTGGACCCAAGTTTGGTTTAGTAGAATTCTTTGTGTGAAACAGGGAGAAAATCTTGGAGGAAAAGCCTAGCTCAATTCACCAAGAAATGATAATTTCTTAGTACCTGCATCATATCAGGCAATGGCACCCCACTCCAGTACTCTTGCCTGGAAAATCCCATGGACGCAGGAACCTGGTGGGCTGCAGTCCATGGGGTGGCTAAGAGTTGGACATGACTGAGCAACTTCACTTTCACTCTTCACTTTCATACACTGGAGAAGGAAATGGCAAGCCACTCCAGTGTTCTTGCCTGGAGAATCCCAGGGATGGGAGAGCCTGGTGGGCTGCTGTCTGTGGGGTCGCACAGAGTCGGACACGACTAAAGCAACTTAGCAGCAGCAGTAGCAGTAGCAGCACATCTGAAAGCTTGTTTTAAGTTATAGGATCTCAGCCTTTGTCCATATTCATTCTTCTTACTCCTTGAATATTGCTGAACTATTATATGCGTCTGTGTGTTAGAGATGAGTCTCTTTACAAAAGAAATACTTTTTTTTAAAGTGATTCTTGACATTTTCCCATGCCAGAAGGAATTCCCACTTAGTCTAATTAGTCTCTCTCCTTCCTTAGGTCCCCATCACTCATCTGTTTCCAGCTGAGTGATGCATTACAAGGAGTTTTCTAATTACTTTAGTTTTGTAGGCATCCTCACCTGCAGGTAGCCGATGAATGCTTACCTAAGCCAGAGTACTGATCTCTACTGACCTAACAATACCTACAATCTGCTCCCCCCATCTCCTCTCACCCTATTAGAAATCAAGAACAAAGACCCATACCATATAGTATATAGAATATCACCAAATAAAAGATTTCTTAGAGGAGCACCATACTCAAGATGAAGAAGCAGAGTTTCACTTTTGAACGTAGCTTTCTTAAAGCCTCGAGTTTATCTATCACATGATTTCTCAATCAGAGCACACTGGTCTGGCAGTGGCTCTCTGTGCTCTACCAAATAAAACCTTTAGTTGGTTCCTACCAACTGCCATTCTCTGGAATGCATCAGCAGCTCACAGAAATTTTCAGTAACTTGAATGACTTGATAATTTATCATCCCAAATTAGTGCACTTTTGGAAGTCAAAGTGGCCATTATCCTGATGACACCAAGGAAATAAGTGCAAACTAGGACCATCCCAATCAACAGCCCTATCAATAACTACTTAAGCATCTTTGTATTCCACCCCTTAACCATGTTTTCCAAGCCTCATGAGGCTTTAGGATGAAGCTGCCTGAGCCACGACTAAGTTCTTACTATGGCTCTCACCACATGCTTCCACCAAACTCCTCATAGAACACAGGTTTACTCTGCCATGACTGCTTGTGTCCTTGTGTTCCCTTCTAGACAATATGCTAGATGATAGTAGGAATTGGGTCTTGTGTCCCTAGCACTTAGCACAGTTCCTAGTATAGAATCAGTGCCTAATAAATACTTGTTTTGCACATGAACAGTAACTGCCATGTAACCTGCTTCACTGATGACCCAATAAAGACCTTGTGTAGGTGCTCAGTTGTGTCCAACTCTTTGTGACCTCATTGACTGTAGCCCACCAGGCTCCCCTGTCCATGGAATTTTCCAGGCAAGAATACTGGAGTGGGTTGTCATTTCCTACTCCAGGAGATCTTCCTGACCCAGGGATTGAATCTGTGTCTCTTAAATCTCCTGCATTGGCAGGCAGATTCTTTACCAACTGCACCACCTGGGAAGCCCAGTAAAAACATTGCTGCTACTGCTAAGTCGCTTCAGTCGTGTCTGACTCTGTGTGACCCCAGAGATGGCAGCCCACCAGGCTCCCCCGTCCTTGGGATTCTCCAGGCAAGAACACTGGAGTGGGTCATCATTTCCTTCTTCAACGCATGAAAGTGAAAAGTGAAAGTGAAGTCGCTCAGTTGTGTCTGACTCTTAGCGACCCCATGGACTGCAGCCCACCAGGCTCCTACATCCATGGGATTTTCCAGGCAAGAGTACTGGAGTGGGGTGCCATTGCTTTCTCCGAATAAAGACCTTAGGATCATGGTAATAAAGATGATGGCAATTCACCCATTCATTCCTTTTTCCATCTACTGAGCACATATTAACATGAGCCACCAGATCTTCATTTGCAAGCAAACTAACCCAGGACTATTGGTCATCTCTGTAAATTGATTTCACATTTTCTCCTAAAGTGAATCAGCTGATACCATATGGGTCCTGAGCCTTATAATTCTTAAATTTTCCTTTTCCTTTTGCTGTCCAAAATACTACGCCTATTTTCTGAAAAACCAGGTCAGAAGATTTTGATCCTGACACACTGCAACGGATAATATGATAGATTAAGCCTAGACAGTTACAATTAATTCCTAAACAGATTTAATTTAATTTCCCTTCTCCAATAAACCCAATTTACCTCAGCGGAGGTGTGACACGTCTGATTAGACACAGCGATGCTGAGAGCAACCAGCCTTACAGAGGAAGGGTTGTGTGCACAGGGCGATAAGAAATCAAAGCGAAGTGGGATTCCTCCGCTGTGTGATTAGCAGTAATTCACCAGAACCTCCAGTTCTGTTGTCCCTCCGCTGCTCTTTAATTGGAGAGATAATTAAGCTGGGAGTGGTGGGGTAGACAGGGTCAGCCCTCGCTTAGCGTTGGAATTACAGGGCGAGGAGAGACTTGTTCGAGGAAACAATTTTATAATATTTGAATGCTAACTCAGAGTTCTGCTCCCATGGAGTCCTACTGAGGAAGGAATGGGGTCAAGCCCAGTGCTTCAGAGACACTCATTTTTCTCAAAAGCAGCTAGAGAAACTGATTTTTAAATCAATGTGCAAAGTATTTTTTTTTTTAACTGAACAAGCATGATAATTGTCAATGCTTAGGGCACAGAACTTTTAGACCTCTCTGATGTACTCTGGGTGTTGAGGGTAGTAAAATTAATAAGACACACCAGTTTTCTGAGGTTATCACAGATTTGGGGTTTCCCCCCTCCAGTTGTTATTGTTAGTTCCCCTGATGAACTGATAATCACAAGCATTTACTGAAGCATTGATAACTGCTTCAGACATTTGAGGTCTCATCCTTTATAAGGGCAATTTCATCATCCTACCTCTCACTCCTTTAGTATCCTTCTCAAGACATGGTAAAGACAACTTACTGGGGACTTCCCTGGTGGTCCAGTAGTTAAGAATCTGCCTTGTAGTGCAGAGGACGCAGGTTTGATCCCTGGTTGGGGAACTAAGATTTCCTAAGCTCTAGGGCTACAGCTCCTGAGCCTATGTCCTCTGGAGCCCACCCCACCCCCATATAATGCAACGAAGATCCCACATGTGCAACTAAGACACAGTGCAGCCAAATAAAAATAAATAGCTTTTTAAAAGACAGCTGACGGCTTTCCTGGTGGGTCAATGGTGAAGAGTCTCCCAGCCAATACAGGAGTCGCAGTTTCAATACCTGATCCAGAAGCATCCCACACGCCTTAGAGCAACGAACCCCGTGTGCCGCAATTATTGAGTCTGTGCCTGGAAGCCGCAGTTACTGAAGCCCATGTGCCCTAGAGCCTGTGCTCCACAAGAGAAGCTGCTGCAAGGAGAAGCCTATGCACTGCAACTAGAGAGTAGCTCCCACTCACTGCAACTAGAGAAAAGCCCACACAACAATGAACACCCAGCACAGTAAAAAATAAATAAATGAAATTATAGGCATATAAAACAGACAACCGATTCTGTTTTTAATTCTTGTTCATGCCCTGATGGGCTGTGCAATCTTAGGCAAGCTACCTAACCTCTCTGAGACTCAGTTTCTTTTCAGCATTAATAGGGATAATATGACCCGCCAAATGGAAATCAACTCAAGTAATTAAGAGAAAGCGGCACTTAATATGTTCTCCATAGAACACGGTACCTTTCTTTCCTAGGAATCGCCACAGTGATGCACTGCCCATGGAAATAGTTCAGACAATTTCCGGATGAAGCAAGGAAGCCTCACAATCTAGGGTGTTCAAATGATAGTAGGAAAAAGAAAGACAAAAACACCTCTGAATTGTGACTCTGTTAAACAGAACTGAATTTTAATTAAGCAACAAGATAGGAGACACCATGCATTTCCAGGCAATTATGGAACACCGCAGGGGGTGTTGTAAAGTAAAAGGCTGCAGGCTGAGTGACTTCAGAAGCTCACCAATTCCACTGAAACATGGACCCCAGGATATCTTGTTGTGAATGGGGAGCAGTATCTGTGAATGAAAAGAGAAGAGAACTCTGGTGGCGAGACCAAGCAAGTCATAGGACGGAAAAGCTGGATTCTCATGTCTGAAGTGAATGATCCCGAGCTCTTTCTGTGTAGTTGTGCTGAGCACACACCAGGCTTTCCCGGTGGCTCAGTGGTAAAGAATCTGCTTGTTAATGCAGGGGACACGGGTTCGATCCCTGGGCCGGGAAGATCCCACCTGCCGCAGAGCAACCAATTTCGTGTGAAGTTCAAGAGAAGCCACTGCAATGAGAAGCCCATGCACCACAACTAGGGAGAAGCCCCTGCTTGCTGCAACTAGAAAAAACCCATGCAGCAACATAGACCCAGTGCAGACAAAAGTAAATAATAAATTAATAGGTTTTTTTAAATTAAAATAAAGATTAGACATTTTGTTAAAAAAAAAAAGTTCTTGATGGACAGATGTTAATATCTTACCCATGGTTGGCTCTACTCATGTCAGTTTGAGGCAGGACTCAAATTTAAGTTTCCAGAATAGAATTGTTGATACTCTACCCCAAGCCTACCCCTCTCCTAATCTCCATTTCATTAAAGGTCATCACCATCCAGAAGCTGCTCAAGATGAAAACTTCATGATCATCCTCGCTGCTGCCACTGCTGCTAAGTCGCTTCAGTCATGTCCGACTCTGTGCGACCCCATAGAGGGCAGCCCACCAGGCTCCCCAGTCCCTGGGATTCTCCAGGCAAGAACACTGGAGTGGGTTGCCATTTCCTTCTCCAAGGCATGAAAGTAAAAAGTGAAAGTAAAGTCGCCCAGTCGTGTCTGACTCTTAACCGCCTCATGGACCTCGCCCTTCCAGGCTCCTCCATCCATGGGATTTTCCAGGCAAGAGTACTGGAGTGGGGTGCCATTGCCTTCTCTTCATGATCATCCTTAATTTCTGGCTGTTTACATACTCTGTGTCCACCAGCAAGTCTTTCAGCTTTTCTTTCAAAAAATACATCCCACGTCTAACCACTTCTCATATTTGTAGTGTCCTTCTAACCGTACTCTCAACTTCCTCTTTTGCTTTGTATATTTTATTCTCTACATAGCAGCTTGATTCACCTTTAAAAGACATAAATCTCTCCCTTATACAAAACGCTCCAGTGGCCCATATTCACTCAGAATAAGATCCAAATTCTTTCCTATGACCTACAAGGTCCTACTTGATACAAGCCATACCTTCACCTCTCACTCTTATCTCATTCCACTTTCCTTTCTCACTCTATTTCAGCCACATTGATCTTGCTATTTCTGTAAAATGCCAAGCTAGTCTCTACCACAGGGACTTTTAATCTGCTTTTCTCTCTGCCTGAACTATTTGCCTCACAGAACTATCATATCACAATAACATGAGGCTTGTTTCCTCATGTTATTCAGTTTCTACCACAGTGAACTCCCTTCAAGAATATTTCCCTGTCACTCATATGTCCAGACAAAACTATAAATCAAAAAGATATATGCACCCAGTGTTCACAGCAGCACTATTTACAACAGCACAAACATTCAAACAGCCTACATGTCCATCAACAGATGGATAAAGATGTGCTGCGTATACACAATGGAATATTACTTGGCCATAAAAAGAATTGTGTTGCCATTTGACACAACATGGAAGAACCTAGAGCTTATCATACTAAGTGAAATAAATAAAAAACAGAAAGAAAAATACCATATGATATCATTTATGTGTGGAACCTAAAATATGATAGAAATGAACTCATCTACAGAACAGACTCACAGCCATAAAGAACAGACTTGCCAAGGTGGGGTGAGGAAGGCATGGATTGAGAGTTTGGGATCAGCAGATGCACATTAGTATATATAGAATGATAAACAACAAGATCTTACTATATATAGCACAGGGAATTATATTCAATATCCTGTGATAAACTGTAACAGAAAAGAATATAAAAAAGAGTGTATCTGTGTGTGTAAGTGTGTATAATTGAAACAAAAATTTAAAAAAATATTCCCCATCATATATTCTTCTTTTCCAATTTCTCCCAAAGTTTACATTCTACCTACTTTATTTTCCCTGATAATATTTCTCTCCTCCATAAATTATATATTTATTTATTTCCTATTTTCCCTGCTAGCATACAGACTCTACCAGGGCAGGAAACTCATCCATCTGACTCACCTCTATGCCCTCATACCTATTATAGAACCTGGCATGTGGTAGGAGCCAGAAATTTTTGTTGAAGAAAAGAATAGACTGAGGGAGGCAGAAAAAGATGGCAGAGGAATAGGACGGGGAGACCACTTTCTCCCTCACTACTTCCTCAAAAGAACATTTCAACATTGAGAAAATTCCACAAAACAATTTCTGGATGCTGGCAGAGGACATCAGGCATCCAGCAAAGCAGATCATTGGCTTCAAAAACAGGTAGAAATAAATATAAAAGATGAAAAAAGAGACAGAGGTAGGGAGGGAGCTCTGTCCCGGGAAGGGACTCTTAAAAATAGAGGTTTCCAAACACCAGGAAACATTCTCTCAACTGAGTCTATGGCAAGCCTTGAAAGCACAGAGGGCAACATAACAGGAAGGAAAAATAAATAAATAATTAAAACCAACAGATTACGAGCCCAACAGTAAATCCCTCAGCGGATAAACAGCGCAGATGCCTGCATCCGACTCTAGCAAGTGGGGGTTGGGCACGGAGGAGCGGGAAACACAAGCTGCAGTGCTTTCTAAGAATCGGGCTGCGGGAGATGCAGGCTGCAGTGCTTTTCTCGAGAATCAGGTCATAACACCTCACACGTGGCCAGAACAAACTAACTTGGGCTAGCAAACCAGACTGTAGGATAGCTACCACGGGAAACGCTCGAACATAAGACACCGCCAGGATTGCGCACAGAACAAAGGATGGATCAGAGATAGCTGGCGGCAGACCATCTCCCTCCGGTGACAGGCAGCCAGAGCCTTAAGGGCTGGAAGGGGGCAATTGCAGCTCAAGAGAGACATTACCTACCAAATTGCAAGCAGATTTGTTTGCTAACTAAGACTTCTGGAGCCTCTGGACAGTCATCATCTGCCTGAGAAGGAGCCCCAGCGGTACTCCCAGAAAATTGAGCAGCACAGAAAGGCCAGAAATCACAGCAATTGTGCTCGCCAAACTCCCTAGCTACTCGGACCTGAGAAAGACACAAAACGCAGGCCCAACCAAATCTGTGCCTTGGAGGGCTTTCTGAGTGCCAAGCCTGAGTGGCTTAGACTGGGGAGGTGCATGAAGCCTAGGGCAGGCCTCAGATGGTTATCCAGTGGAGCAACGTAGAACCTGAGCGGTGTGTGCCGCGAGCAGGGGCAAGCCCAGCATAAAGTCCATCACCGCCCTCCCTGTGTCAAGACGGAAATCAGACACGGAAGAGACCAGCAAACAGAGGAAGTTAAACAGAGAGAACTGCCTTGGTAGCGACCCCACACAGCCCACAACACCAGAGGAAGGGCCAGATATACCTTTACTACTTTTATGATCAATTTTTTTTTTTTTGAGTTGATGTGGAAGTGTGATTTTTCCTTTTTTTTAATTAAAAAAATTTTTTTTCTTCTTTTCTTTTTGTCTTATTTTAAAAAAAACTTTCTTAAATTTTTAAGTCCTCTATATCTCTATTTATTATTTTTATAACCTATTATTACTTTTCAAAAAAANTTGTTCATGTCCTGATGGGCTGTGCAATCTTAGGCAAGCTACCTAACCTCTCTGAGACTCAGTTTCTTTTCAGCATTAATAGGGATAATATGACCCGCCAAATGGAAATCAACTCAAGTAATTAAGAGAAAGCGGCACTTAATATGTTCTCCATAGAACACGGTACCTTTCTTTCCTAGGAATCGCCACAGTGATGCACTGCCCATGGAAATAGTTCAGACAATTTCCGGATGAAGCAAGGAAGCCTCACAATCTAGGGTGTTCAAATGATAGTAGGAAAAAGAAAGACAAAAACACCTCTGAATTGTGACTCTGTTAAACAGAACTGAATTTTAATTAAGCAACAAGATAGGAGACACCATGCATTTCCAGGCAATTATGGAACACCGCAGGGGGTGTTGTAAAGTAAAAGGCTGCAGGCTGAGTGACTTCAGAAGCTCACCAATTCCACTGAAACATGGACCCCAGGATATCTTGTTGTGAATGGGGAGCAGTATCTGTGAATGAAAAGAGAAGAGAACTCTGGTGGCGAGACCAAGCAAGTCATAGGACGGAAAAGCTGGATTCTCATGTCTGAAGTGAATGATCCCGAGCTCTTTCTGTGTAGTTGTGCTGAGCACACACCAGGCTTTCCCGGTGGCTCAGTGGTAAAGAATCTGCTTGTTAATGCAGGGGACACGGGTTCGATCCCTGGGCCGGGAAGATCCCACCTGCCGCAGAGCAACCAATTTCGTGTGAAGTTCAAGAGAAGCCACTGCAATGAGAAGCCCATGCACCACAACTAGGGAGAAGCCCCTGCTTGCTGCAACTAGAAAAAACCCATGCAGCAACATAGACCCAGTGCAGACAAAAGTAAATAATAAATTAATAGGTTTTTTTTTAATTAAAATAAAGATTAGACATTTTGTTAAAAAAAAAAAAGTTCTTGATGGACAGATGTTAATATCTTACCCATGGTTGGCTCTACTCATGTCAGTTTGAGGCAGGACTCAAATTTAAGTTTCCAGAATAGAATTGTTGATACTCTACCCCAAGCCTACCCCTCTCCTAATCTCCATTTCATTAAAGGTCATCACCATCCAGAAGCTGCTCAAGATGAAAACTTCATGATCATCCTCGCTGCTGCCACTGCTGCTAAGTTGCTTCAGTCATGTCCGACTCTGTGCGACCCCATAGAGGGCAGCCCACCAGGCTCCCCAGTCCCTGGGATTCTCCAGGCAAGAACACTGGAGTGGGTTGCCATTTCCTTCTCCAAGGCATGAAAGTGAAAAGTGAAAGTAAAGTCGCCCAGTCGTGTCTGACTCTTAACCGCCTCATGGACCTCGCCCTTCCAGGCTCCTCCATCCATGGGATTTTCCAGGCAAGAGTACTGGAGTGGGGTGCCATTGCCTTCTCTTCATGATCATCCTTAATTTCTGGCTGTTTACATACTCTGTGTCCACCAGCAAGTCTTTCAGCTTTTCTTTCAAAAAATACATCCCACGTCTAACCACTTCTCATATTTGTAGTGTCCTTCTAACCGTACTCTCAACTTCCTCTTTTGCTTTGTATATTTTATTCTCTACATAGCAGCTTGATTCACCTTTAAAAGACATAAATCTCTCCCTTATACAAAACGCTCCAGTGGCCCATATTCACTCAGAATAAGATCCAAATTCTTTCCTATGACCTACAAGGTCCTACTTGATACAAGCCATACCTTCACCTCTCACTCTTATCTCATTCCACTTTCCTTTCTCACTCTATTTCAGCCACATTGATCTTGCTATTTCTGTAAAATGCCAAGCTAGTCTCTACCACAGGGACTTTTAATCTGCTTTTCTCTCTGCCTGAACTATTTGCCTCACAGAACTATCATATCACAATAACATGAGGCTTGTTTCCTCATGTTATTCAGTTTCTACCACAGTGAACTCCCTTCAAGAATATTTCCCTGTCACTCATATGTCCAGACAAAACTATAATTCAAAAAGATATATGCACCCAGTGTTCACAGCAGCACTATTTACAACAGCACAAACATTCAAACAACCTACATGTCCATCAACAGATGGATAAAGATGTGCTGCGTATACACAATGGAATATTACTTGGCCATAAAAAGAATTGTGTTGCCATTTGACACAACATGGAAGAACCTAGAGCTTATCATACTAAGTGAAATAAATAAAAAACAGAAAGAAAAATACCATATGATATCATTTATGTGTGGAACCTAAAATATGATAGAAATGAACTCATCTACAGAACAGACTCACAGCCATAAAGAACAGACTTGCCAAGGTGGGGTGAGGAAGGCATGGATTGAGAGTTTGGGATCAGCAGATGCACATTAGTATATATAGAATGATAAACAACAAGATCTTACTATATATAGCACAGGGAATTATATTCAATATCCTGTGATAAACTGTAACAGAAAAGAATATAAAAAAGAGTGTATCTGTGTGTGTAAGTGTGTATAATTGAAACAAAAATTTAAAAAAATATTCCCCATCATATATTCTTCTTTTCCAATTTCTCCCAAAGTTTACATTCTACCTACTTTATTTTCCCTGATAATATTTCTCTCCTCCATAAATTATATATTTATTTATTTCCTATTTTCCCTGCTAGCATACAGACTCTACCAGGGCAGGAAACTCATCCATCTGACTCACCTCTATGCCCTCATACCTATTATAGAACCTGGCATGTGGTAGGAGCCAGAAATTTTTGTTGAAGAAAAGAATAGACTGAGGGAGGCAGAAAAAGATGGCAGAGGAATAGGACGGGGAGACCACTTTCTCCCTCACTACTTCCTCAAAAGAACATTTCAACATTGAGTAAATTCCACAAAACAATTTCTGGATGCTGGCAGAGGACATCAGGCATCCAGCAAAGCAGATCATTGGCTTCAAAAACAGGTAGAAATAAATATAAAAGATGAAAAAAGAGACAGAGGTAGGGAGGGAGCTCTGTCCCGGGAAGGGACTCTTAAAAATAGAGGTTTCCAAACACCAGGAAACATTCTCTCAACTGAGTCTGTGGCAAGCCTTGAAAGCACAGAGGGCAACATAACAGGAAGGAAAAATAAATAAATAATTAAAACCAACAGATTACGAGCCCAACAGTAAATCCCTCAGCGGATAAACAGCGCAGATGCCTGCATCCGACTCTAGCAAGTGGGGGTTGGGCACGGAGGAGCGGGAAACACAAGCTGCAGTGCTTTCTAAGAATCGGGCTGCGGGAGATGCAGGCTGCAGTGCTTTTCTCGAGAATCAGGTCATAACACCTCACACGTGGCCAGAACAAACTAACTTGGGCTAGCAAACCAGACTGTAGGATAGCTACCACGGGAAACGCTCGAACATAAGACACCGCCAGGATTGCGCACAGAACAAAGGATGGATCAGAGATAGCTGGCGGCAGACCATCTCCCTCCGGTGACAGGCAGCCAGAGCCTTAAGGGCTGGAAGGGGGCAATTGCAGCTCAAGAGAGACATTACCTACCAAATTGCAAGCAGATTTGTTTGCTAACTAAGACTTCTGGAGCCTCTGGACAGTCATCATCTGCCTGAGAAGGAGCCCCAGCGGTACTCCCAGAAAATTGAGCAGCACAGAAAGGCCAGAAATCACAGCAATTGTGCTCGCCAAACTCCCTAGCTACTCGGACCTGAGAAAGACACAAAACGCAGGCCCAACCAAATCTGTGCCTTGGAGGGCTTTCTGAGTGCCAAGCCTGAGTGGCTTAGACTGGGGAGGTGCATGAAGCCTAGGGCAGGCCTCAGATGGTTATCCAGTGGAGCAACGTAGAACCTGAGCGGTGTGTGCCGCGAGCAGGGGCAAGCCCAGCATAAAGTCCATCACCGCCCTCCCTGTGTCAAGACGGAAATCAGACACGGAAGAGACCAGCAAACAGAGGAAGTTAAACAGAGAGAACTGCCTTGGTAGCGACCCCACACAGCCCACAACACCAGAGGAAGGGCCAGATATACCTTTACTACTTTTATGATCAATTTTTTTTTTTTTGAGTTGATGTGGAAGTGTGATTTTTCCTTTTTTTTAATTAAAAAAATTTTTTTTCTTCTTTTCTTTTTGTCTTATTTTAAAAAAAACTTTCTTAAATTTTTAAGTCCTCTATATCTCTATTTATTATTTTTATAACCTATTATTACTTTTCAAAAAAAACCTATTTTTAAAGCAAACGCTGTATATAGTCTTNGTTGATGTGGAAGCGTGATTTTTTAAAAAATTTTATTTTTTCTTCTTTTCTTTTTTGTCTTCTTTTTTTTTAACTTTCTTAAATTTTTAAGTCCTCTATATCGCTATTTATTATTTTTATAACCTATTATTACTTTTCAAAAAAAAAAACCTATTTTTAAAGCAAACGCTGTATATAGTCTTTTTGTGGTGGAGGTTGTTGTCTTTTAATAATTCTGGTGGCTTTTTATTTCTCCTCTTTCTTCTTTTCTTTAATATTTTATTTTTTAAAATCCAATCTCTACTCCAGATTTTTAATCTTTGCATTTTGGTATTTGTTGTCAATTTTGTACATTTAAAAACCTAATCTTCAGTACCCAATTTTACATGAGAACGAGATTACTGGCTTGACCACTCTCTCCGCCTTTGGACTCTCTTTTTTCTCCACCAGGTGGCCTCTGTCTCCTCCCTTCCTCTCCTCTTCTCTACCCAACTCTGTGAATCTCTATGTGTTCCAGAAGGTGGAGAACACTCAGTGAACTGGTTACTGGCTGGATCTGTCTCCCTCCTTTTCATCTCCTTTTATCCCCCTGGCCACCTCTGTCTACATGCTCCCTATCTTCTTCCCTGTATAATTCTGAACACCTCTGAGAGGTCCGGACTGTGGAGCACACACAAGAAAGTGGTTATGGGCTAGCTTGCTCTCTCCTCTTTTGATTCCACCTCATCTCATTCCACTCACCTCTAACTACCCCCTCCCTCTTCTCTCCTCCATGTAGCTCAGTGATCTTCTAGGGGTGACCCTCAATGTGGATAAACCTTTCATCTTTAACGTAGATGTTTTAACATCAGTGCTGTATAGATGGAGAAGTCCTGAGGCTATTGTAAAAATAAAATTGAAAACCAGAATCAGGAGGCTTAAGTCCAAATCCTGAGATCATCAGAGAATTCCTGAATACAGGGAACATTATTCGATNCTATCACTCCCATTTTGTAACGTGAAGGTTAATACTTCAAAAACCATTTTCATGCAGAAAGCTTTTCTTCTTTCCCCTCAGAGTATCTTCTCAGGATAAATTCCCAGGTGGCTCTCATGGTAAAGAATCAGCCTGCCAGTTCAGCAGATGCAAGAGACCTGGGTTTGATCCCTGGGTGGGGAAGATCCCCCTGGAGAAGGGAATGGCAACCACTCCACTATTCTTGCCTGGAGAATCCCATGGACAGAGGAACCTGGCAGCTACAGTCCCCTGGGGTCACAAAGAGATGACACGACTGAGCACTTGTCAGCAGCAGCAGGAGAAGCCTCTTCTGAGGATAAATTCACAGAACTGCTGGTGAAAAGGATAAACCCTCCTAATGCTTAAATGCCATATTGATTTATAAAAGCATTTAGAAATACTAATTTCAGCACACTTCACCATCCCTGGGTTCTAACCTTTAAAACTTTTACAAATTTAATCAGTGAAAAACACAAACTTCTCAATAATGACTTAATTTGCATATCTTTGATTACTTCTTTATTGTTTTGTTGAGAACTGGGGCTGGGTTACCCCATGGAGCCTTTGTGAAAAATTGGATTTAAATGAACACAAACTTTAACCCATATCCTTATGAGCAACTGACCAAAGGAGTGATAACATATTTGAATTAAAGGTGATTTCCTGGAACAAGAGGGAGCCTCAGGGGAATTTTCCAGAAATGCCTGCAAAATTCAATTTCATTGAATGTGTTATCTTCATTAATGATTTGGGAGAAAAGAGTAAACAGCACTGAAATTAACTTCACAGATGGCTCTAAATTGAGAGGATTGTAAATAGCAATGAATAATGAGAAATTACACAGGGATCAGAAAGGTGAGAACCAGCAATACATAAACACCAATCCATCCTGGGAAACAAGNGGGAGAAAAGAGTAAACAGCACTGAAATTAACTTCACAGATGGCTCTAAATTGAGAGGATTGTAAATAGCAATGAATAATGAGAAATTACACAGGGATCAGAAAGGTGAGAACCAGCAATACATAAACACCAATCCATCCTGGGAAACAAGACTGCCAGGGCAGGAAAGCAGGGGCTTATGACCAATACAAAAGTGGGGGGAAAAGAGGAGTCCAACACACCCAAACCCACGGACACCCACCCTGCATAGAGCAAGTAACAGGACCTCTCAGATCGCCACATGCAACCTACTATTTCATCCATGACCACCCACACTCAATGTTCCCTTTACCTGAATAGCTTATTCTCTAGTATTTACCCAATGGAACACATTCCTCTGGGACTTTGNAGACTGCCAGGGCAGGAAAGCAGGGGCTTATGACCAATACAAAAGTGGGGGGAAAAGAGGAGTCCAACACACCCAAACCCATGGACACCCACCCTGCATAGAGCAAGTGCCAGGACCTCTCAGATCGCCACATGCAACCTACTATTTCATCCACGACCACCCACACTCAATGTTCCCTTTACCTGAATAGCTTATTCTCCAGTATTTACCCAATGGAACACATTCCTCTGGGACTTTGTTCAGACAGCAGTTCCCTCCTCAAGCTGACCTCCAACTCTTGCCCCAGTCTTGCTCCACACTTCAGGAGTATCCCCTGCCTACAGCTAATTTAGCACTTAAAAAAAAAAAAAATGGGCCACACCATGCAGCATGTGGGATTGAACTTGCACCTCCTGTGTTGTAAGGCAGAGTTTTAACCACTGGATCGCCAGGGAAGTCCCTGTTTTAGCACTTTCAGAGCTATATTTTGGAATCGTGGAAAGATGGCTACAATGGTCCAGTAGTTTTTGGATCCCTTCCCATGAGATCATATGGAGCAATTAGGATAACAAACTAAAATCCCACAGACAATGAATATTTCCAACACAACCACAAGGTGATAAGATATTCTCAAGAGCAGCATAACAAGACCCAGTGAAGACAACCCATGGCTGTCTGTGCTGCACAGTATCAACATTTGGGAAGTAGTTAGGAACCTGGCAGCCTGAGGCCAGAAGAGCTTCTAAAAGAGCCTCATTAGTTCATTAGGAAGTACAGTGAGTCAACCTAAGAAAGACGTGACACAGGGTGAAGCTTCCTCTGTCGTTTGTGAGTGAATGCCAAGGGTTTTCACAAAGCTGAAGCAGTCCATGCCCTATAAACAGTCAAAACTAACTGGTTGACCTACCACACCTTTTCAAGACCAAGCTTCACACTGAGGAAAACCTTTGGAAAGAGAGCTGATATTGAGCAGGATAGAGACAATAGAAGCAAAGGTCAGAGAAATCTAGATAAAAGTGGAAGGAGGAAAAGCAATCATGAGCTCTCAGAATTCATAAGGCCTTGATTTCTTAAAACTGCAAAAACAGCAGAAAAGACTCCAGAGTTCTAAAGCTAGAAAATATATCCTGACTTATCCCTCCCTCCAAAGACTACAGGAAAAGAAATTTCATGTAAAACTGGGCATGAGAAAAAGACTACATTTAAATACCACACAAAATGATTATGAAACAGCAAGGTACGAGCAGGAGGAGAAGGGGACAACAGAAGATGAGATGGTTGGATGGCATCACCGACTCGATGGACATGAGTTTGAGTAAGCTCTGGAAGTTGGTGATGGACAAGGAAGCCTGATGTGCTGCAGTCCAGGGGATCACAGAGTCAGACACGAATGAGCAGCTGAACTGAACGTAAGGGCAGAATAATGTTCCTACATATGATAAAAGAATGACCCCTCCAAACTGTACAGACAAGAGGCTGTCATATAGAGGGAAGT
>SJYW01001876.1:0-16780 GCA_006410735.1 Raphicerus campestris | reverse complement strand
AAAAAAAAAAATGGGCCACACCATGCAGCATGTGGGATTGAACTTGCACCTCCTGTGTTGTAAGGCAGAGTTTTAACCACTGGATCGCCAGGGAAGTCCCTGTTTTAGCACTTTCAGAGCTATATTTTGGAATCGTGGAAAGATGGCTACAATGGTCCAGTAGTTTTTGGATCCCTTCCCATGAGATCATATGGAGCAATTAGGATAACAAACTAAAATCCCACAGACAATGAATATTTCCAACACAACCACAAGGTGATAAGATATTCTCAAGAGCAGCATAACAAGACCCAGTGAAGACAACCCATGGCTGTCTGTGCTGCACATTATCAACATTTGGGAAGTAGTTAGGAACCTGGCAGCCTGAGGCCAGAAGAGCTTCTAAAAGAGCCTCATTAGTTCATTAGGAAGTACAGTGAGTCAACCTAAGAAAGACGTGACACAGGGTGAAGCTTCCTCTGTCATTTGTGAGTGAATGCCAAGGGTTTTCACAAAGCTGAAGCAGTCCATGCCCTATAAACAGTCAAAACTAACTGGTTGACCTACCACACCTTTTCAAGACCAAGCTTCACACTGAGGAAAACCTTTGGAAAGAGAACTGATATTGAGCAGGATAGAGACAATAGAAGCAAAGGTCAGAGAAATCTAGATAAAAGTGGAAGGAGGAAAAGCAATCATGAGCTCTCAGAATTCATAAGGCTTTGACTTCTTAAAACTGCAAAAACAGCAGAAAAGACTCCAGAGTTCTAAAGCTAGAAAATATATCCTGACTTATCCCTCCCTCCAAAGACTACAGGAAAAGAAATTTCATGTAAAACTGGGCATGAGAAAAAGACTACATTTAAATACCACACAAAATGATTATGAAACAGCAAGGTACGAGCAGGAGGAGAAGGGGACAACAGAAGATGAGATGGTTGGATGGCATCACCGACTCGATGGACATGAGTTTGAGTAAGCTCTGGAAGTTGGTGATGGACAAGGAAGCCTGATGTGCTGCAGTCCAGGGGATCACAGAGTCAGACACGAATGAGCAGCTGAACTGAACGTAAGGGCAGAATAATGTTCCTACATATGATAAAAGAATGACCCCTTCAAACTGTACAGACAAGAGGCTGTCATATAGAGGGAAGTAAGTCATGAGAAACGCTGGGCTGGAAGAAGCACAAGCTGGAATCAAAATTGCCAGGAGAAATATCAATAGCCTCAGAGATGCAGATGACACCACCCTTATGGCAGGAAGTGAAGAGGAACTAAAAAGCCTCTTGATGAAACTGAAAAAGGAGAGTGAAAAGGTTGGCTTACAGCTCAACATTCAGATAACTAAGATCATGGCATCTGGTCCCATCACTTCATGGGAAATAGATGGGGAAACAGTGGAAAGAGTGTCAGACTATTTTTCTGGGCTCCAAAATCACTGCAGATGGTGACTACAGCCATGAAATTAAAAGACGCTTATTCCTTGGAAGAAAAGTTATGACCAAACTAGATAGCATATTGAAAAGCAGAGACATTACTTTGCCAACAAAGATCTGTCATTTCAAGGCTATGGTTTTTCTAGTGGTCATGTATAGATGTGACAGTTGGACTGTGAAGAAAGCTGAGCGCTGAAGAATTGATGCTTTTGAACTGTGGTGTTGGAGAAGACTCTTGAGAATCCCTTGGACTGCAAGGAGATCTAACCAGTCCATTCCAAAGGAGATCAGCCCTGGGTGTTCTTTGGAAGGAATGATGCTAAAGCTGAAACTCCAGTACTTTAGCCACCTCATGGGAAGAGTTGACTCATTGGAAAAGACTCTGATGCTGGGAGGGATTGGGGGCACGAGGAGAAGGGGATGACAGAGGATGAGATGGCTGGATATCATCACTGACTTGATGGATGTGAGTCTGAGTGAACTTTGGGAGTTGGTGATGGACAGGGAGGCCTGGCGTGCTGCGATGTGCCTGGCGTGCTGCAATTCATGGGGTTGCAGAATCAGACATAACTGAGCAACTGAACTGAACTGAACTGAACTGAAGTCAAAAAGAGAAACACCAATATCATATATTAATGCATATATGTAGAATCTAGAAAAACAGTATAGATGAACCTATTTGCAAAGCAGAAATATAGACACAGACATAGAAAACAAATGTCTGGACACCAGGGGTTGGGGGTGGGGGTAGTGCAATGGATTGGAAGATTGGGATTCACATATATACACTACTGTGTATAAAGCACCAGCTTCCCTGGTGGCACTAGAGGTAAAGAACTCCCGGGCCAGCACAGGAGATAAAAGAGACATGGGTTTGATCCTTGGGTCAGGAAGATCCCCTGGTGAAGGAAATGGCAACCCACTCCAGTATTTTTGCCTGAAGAAGCCCATGGATAGAAGAACCTGGTGAGCTATATAGTCCATGGGGTCTCAGAGAGTTCAACACAACTGAAGCAACTTAGCACATGTATAAAATAGAGAACTAATAAGAGCCTATCATATAGCACAGAGAACGCTACTCAGTGCTCTGTGGTGCCAAAGAGAAGATATATGTTTATAGCTGATTCGCTTTTCTGTACAGCGGAAACTAGCACAAATTGTAAGGCAACCAAACTCTAATAACAAAGTAAGAAATAAATCCAAAAATAAATAAAATTTTAAAAAGCGGTGACTCTTAAAGTTTTCTTGTTTTCTAGGGGCAGAAAAATGTATTGCATTATGAATGATAAGCCCTGAGCCTGTTCTGTTAATAAAAGTCATGAGAAAAATAAATATTATTTCTTAGTGGGAAATGAGAGGAGGAAGAAAAATTTGTTTCTTAATTGCAATTGCTTATAGTAGAAAACCAACAGACCATAACTAAAAACAAGGAGATTGAGAGATGTGTATAAGAGACAGTGTCTGGACACCAGGCATTGGGGGTGGGGGTAGTGCAATGGATTGGAAGATTGGGATTCACATATATACACTACTGTGTATAAAGCACCAGCTTCCCTGGTGGCACTAGAGGTAAAGAACTCCTGGGCCAGCACAGGAGATAAAAGAGACATGGGTTTGATCCTTGGGTCAGGAAGATCCCCTGGTGAAGGAAATGGCAACCCACTCCAGTATTTTTGCCTGAAGAAGCCCATGGATAGAAGAACCTGGTGAGTTATATAGTCCATGGGGTCTCAGAGAGTTCAACACAACTGAAGCAACTTAGCACATGTATAAAATAGAGAACTAATAAGAGCCTATCATATAGCACAGAGAACGCTACTCAGTGCTCTGTGGTGCCAAAGAGAAGATATATGTTTATAGCTGATTCGCTTTTCTGTACAGCGGAAACTAGCACAAATTGTAAGGCAACCAAACTCTAATAACAAAGTAAGAAATAAATCCAAAAATAAATAAAATTTTAAAAAGCGGTGACTCTTAAAGTTTTCTTGTTTTCTAGGGGCAGAAAAATGTATTGCATTATGAATGATAAGCCCTGAGCCTGTTCTGTTAATAAAAGTCATGAGAAAAATAAATATTATTTCTTAGTGGGAAATGAGAGGAGGAAGAAAAATTTGTTTCTTAATTGCAATTGCTTATAGTAGAAAACCAACAGACCATAACTAAAAACAAGGAGATTGAGAGATGTGTATAAGAGACAGTGTCTGGACACCAGGCATTGGGGGTGGGGGTAGTGCAATGGATTGGAAGATTGGGATTCACATATATACACTACTGTGTATAAAGCACCAGCTTCCCTGGTGGCACTAGAGGTAAAGAACTCCTGGGCCAGCACAGGAGATAAAAGAGACATGGGTTTGATCCTTGGGTCAGGAAGATCCCCTGGTGAAGGAAATGGCAACCCACTCCAGTATTTTTGCCTGAAGAAGCCCATGGATAGAAGAACCTGGTGAGCTATATAGTCCATGGGGTCTCAGAGAGTTCAACACAACTGAAGCAACTTAGCACATGTATAAAATAGAGAACTAATAAGAGCCTATCATATAGCACAGAGAACGCTACTCAGTGCTCTGTGGTGCCAAAGAGAAGATATATGTTTATAGCTGATTCGCTTTTCTGTACAGCGGAAACTAGCACAAATTGTAAGGCAACCAAACTCTAATAACAAAGTAAGAAATAAATCCAAAAATAAATAAAATTTTAAAAAGCGGTGACTCTTAAAGTTTTCTTGTTTTCTAGGGGCAGAAAAATGTATTGCATTATGAATGATAAGCCCTGAGCCTGTTCTGTTAATAAAAGTCATGAGAAAAATAAATATTATTTCTTAGTGGGAAATGAGAGGAGGAAGAAAAATTTGTTTCTTAATTGCAATTGCTTATAGTGGAAAACCAACAGACCATAACTAAAAACAAGGAGATTGAGGGTGTTAGTATATAGATGAAAAAAAAAAAAAAAAGAAATATCTCTACAGTGCTATGCAGTTAAGTCCCAAATTACATGTTTAAGAGAAAATCAGAAAATATATAAACATGCATTTGGCATGCTCCTATTTATTGAGAAAGATTATATATATATATATATATATATATAGAGAGAGAGAGAGAGAGAGACATACTTCAGTTCTTAAAAAACAATAAAAGACAAACCGTGAATATTTTTAATGGTTATCTATAAGTGAAGGATTAGGGATGTCCCAGGGATGGGGGAGTTTGGTGTGCTGCTGTCTATGGGGTCACACAGAATCGGGCACGACTGACGTGACGCAGCAGCAGTTTCCCTGGTGGTTTAGTGGTAGATACCCTGCCTGCCAATGAAGGAGAGGTAAGCTCGATCCCCGGTTTGGGAAGATCCCTTGGAGAAGGAAATGGTAACCAACTCCAGTACTCTTACCTGGGAAATCCCACAGATAGAGAATCCTGGTGTGCTATAGTCCAAGGGATCACAAAAGAGTCAGACATGACTTAGACACTAAACAGCAACAACATAACGGAAAAAAGGAACAGGGGGAAAGGTGCAGAGATCGAAGGTAGTCTTATTTTAATATATTTTGTCTTACAAGTTTGATTTAGAATTATAAATTATTTTATGTAATTTTAAACTAGAATTAAAGCACTAAAAATTTAAAATAAATCAAGTTAATAACAATAAAAATCCCTAAAAATGCATCTCATTTGTGGCAGAGCCACACAGACAGGAATTATTCCAAATAACTTTAAAGGACAGTAATTTTACCTGTATATCCCTAGTGGACTACAGACCAAGGATTTTTTTTTTTTAAGATACAATATCAAAATAAACTGTTTTCCATAATTATAGTACAAGAGATGGTGTTGGTATTATTCTTCCACTGTGTGTTCAATAATAAAGCAACTTTCTATAATACTCTAATTATATTATTCCCAATTTTCATGAGATCAAGCATCTCCCAAGAAAGGAGATAAATATGTAATACAGAAAAGATTAAGGAAAAACCCTATAATCCTGGCATTAAACTGGAAATATCAGTATAAATTCACAATACAGATTCTCTTAGAAAATATTTCTTAGCTTTGTCAACTGAAAAGACTTAAAATATTGAAAACCTGATAGCAATGAACATTCCCAAAGCACAGACTGCTATCTTGAAATTTAGTTTCCTAGTAGAAGAAATCAGGTTCTTGGCAGAAAAGACTGATTCTCTACCTAAAGCAGGAAATGCACAAGGTGAGCCTAAAACATTATTAATATAAATTAATATATTAATATTGCCACACTGGATTCCTACAAAACTCCCCAAGATGACCACTAGCATAATGTCAGAATCAGGAACCAAATCAAAGAGACTTTCACTGGCCAAAAACAGGACATTTTGAGCATCAGGGGGAAATAACTTCAATTAGTTAAAACACAACAAATTTCTTTGCACTCATGAGAACGTAATGATGATTTTAAAATGTAAAGTAATTGGTCACTATTGAAAGGTAATAGAGAACTCGGTTTACTATTTTTAAAACCTTGACTTCCTTACTCTAGGCAACAAGAGAGCAGAGGGGAAAAGTTTTTTATTTCTAAATCAATAATTCTATACTGAATCAATAATTCAATGAGTCAAAAAGAAACAATAAAATTGGAATGTTGCCTTTTTGTAAACCCTACTTAATAAATAAATGCAGGTATTGACAATTGTCACCAACATCACAAAAAGAGACTTCATGTGCCTCCTGGTGGAAGAGTCTCGTCAAAGAAAAAATAATCAACCTGAATACTTTAGATCCAATTGCCAGTTTATAAGAAATCGAGGATAGAGAAAATGTTTTAAATGTAACACGTGGATGCAATCACTCAAGTCCAGAATTAGGGAAGCTATAAAGACAAAAGACATAGTTGCAAAGAGGAAAAAAGAAATGGAGTGAATATTAGATTTAGGATCTTAAAATACATGTCAAACAAGATATGGACTTATTCAAACAAAGTTATTAAAAAGTGACACATGAAAAATGGAAATTTGACTACCACCTTAATGTAGTGTTGAAGAACTGAAGTATTATTGTTACTGAAGAATTATTGTTAACTTTTCAAGGTATAATAATGATATTCTGTGTTGTTTTTAGATTCCTTAATTGTAAAGATAAATAACTAGTAACTCTGGGAGCAATTATATAATGTCTGAGATGTGCTTCAGTGTATAATATTATGGACAAAACACACATATGAGTACAAATACACAGGTGAAACAGGGAGAAATCTGAATAAGGCCAGCAGATTGTAGCACTGTTAATATCCTAGTTGTGATATTATGTGGCAGGTTTTTTTTTGTTTTAATTTTCTGTACAGCATGTGGGATCCTAGTTCCCTGACCAGGGATCAAACTTGCACCCCTTGCATTAGAAATGAGTCTTAACCACTGGCCTGCCAGGGAGTTTCCTGTATTACAGTTTTTGCAAGATGTTACTTTTTTGGGGAAAACTGGGTGAAAGGTATACAGATCTGTGTCATTTCTTAGAACTTCATGTGGTCTACAATGATCTCATCAATAAAAATTCAAATTAAAAAAATAATAATTTTGAGGATATTGGTAGAAACATAGACAAAATAAGAATGGCAATGTTGGTGATTATAATTGTTGAAGCTGAATTTTAAGATCAAGGGAATTCATTATACTATTTTATTCAAATTTGTATATGTTTGTAATTTTCTACGATACAGATTTTAGTAAATTTGTTTTTCATATCTCGCCATCTGTGAAACTTCTGAAGACAGTATTTGTGTCTCATATATCCCTAGTTGTTTGCATAGGGCTTGGTTGAAAATATGTTGGTTGGGTAAGCTCCTGGTTCAATGAACTAATAGAAATGGAATAATGAATGAAAGCATATATAAATAGAAAAATACATCATACTGGTGAAAGTTTTAATCCAGGATCAGATGCCAATGTCCAATTGTTATCGATTGTGCCAAAGTAAAGACTTGGGATAATAGAGCTATAGTAGACTATGAGTGTGTGTGTGCTCAATAGTGTCTGACTCTTTGCAACCCCATGGACTGTAGCCCGTTGGGCTCCTCTGTCCATGGAATTTTCCAGGCAAGAATACTGGAGTGGGTTGCCATTTTCTGCTTCAGGGGATCTTCCTGACCTAGGGATCAAGCCCACGTCTCTTGTGTCTCCTGAATTAGCAGGTCAATTTTTTAATACTGTGCTACCTGGGAAGCCCAGTGGACTATGAAACTACTCGCCAACATTTGATTACCCACCTTGGAGGTGGATAATTTTATTGAAACTTGTCTTGTCATATGACTTGCTTAGCCAATTATATATGATGAGAAGTCATTTGTTTCACTTCTGGGAAAATCATTAAGCAATAAATCACCAGGAAAAAAAAAGAGAGAGAATTCACCATGTTCTCTCTTTCTCTGGGACAGGAAGACAAATATTAATTATTCCAGAAAAGTGTTTGCTGCATTTCAATGCATGGATCCTGAGTAACGTAGAACAGAGATGCAGACAGCCAGTGATGAGTATGTAAAGTATGCAAGAAAGAAACCTCTGTGTTGAACACCACCAAGATTTTAAGATTTGTTTTTTACTATATGATAAGAATAGCATCACTTGATAGAGAGTTACTAGGGTTTTGCTTTGTTTTATTTTAGCAGGAGCAATAATAGTAAAAGCCAAGCTCACAACAGTCCAGAAAAAAGTTGATGAAAACATAAACTAATGGCAGTAGATAGTGGTGGAGCTGAGAGCTGAGAGATATCATAGAAGTAGCATCCACAGGACCAGAAAAACGAATAGACGGCATTAGGGAGAGGGAGAGAAAGATTCGAGAGGTTGTCCAAGGATGTCTGGGTACAAGGTGCTACTATTACTGAGAAAGCACTGGGAGACAAAGAGAAGGCTGTTATGGAAGGGGAAGATGATGACTTTGGTCAAGCAAGACTAAAAAAATATACTCTATTTGTGTTAAAAGTTCTGCCCGCCACCCAACAGACCAATAAACGATGCTGGGATAGGGAATAATGACTTGCAAAGCTGAAAGTCCGAGAAGATGGCAGACTAATGTCCTAGGAAATAATCTTACCCAAGTCAGAATTCAGGCTTCTTTAGTACTAGAAGGAGGGAGCATGACTAGCAAACTTCTTGGGGTTGGAATCCTTTGTTCTTGCAGCTGTCCACAGAGGCCAGGTCATGATGTTCCTATAAACCTCCATCAGGACAAATGTTATTCTCTGTTCTGCAACTTTCTATCACCTTGTGAATAGGAAAGTGTTAAACCCTTAAAAGTCACAATCTTGACAATGAACAGTCTTGTATATTTCCAGCTACAGGTAAAAATCTTAACTGGAAGAAAAAACAATAGCATATGAAGATTAAAGAAACAAATCTAATATGGAGTCAGATTTGTTTTTCCCTGTTACATTTGTACATTCTAGCTGCTCAGTAAGCAAAGCAGAATCTCAACACAGACTGCAGGTATCAAAAGGGTAGTGATATGAGAAAGGGCTCCTCCCAGGGTTGTGTACGTGTCCAGCCAGGCTAAGCCTGCAAAATCCCTGACAGGTGGGGGTGTTGCTGCTTCTCCACCTTTGCCAAGGAAGGCAAATTCCCTGACTTCTCCAGGAACCCAGCAGTGTCTGACAAGGCCAGTCGTCAGCAGATTTTCCTCTTAGTAGGCAGGCAGCATCCACCCCTGGGGTGGGCAGACCGCAGAGCATTAATCAATAATCACTTTTATCAGAGCTTTCAAGATTTGGCATTGGAAGTAGTGTTCCTGGATTCTTGGATTCTGTCTGAGCTTCAACCTTGAAAAGGTCTCTTTCCAGAAGTCTCTTTCCTTGCCAAAAATAAAACAAGCTATGAGAGATCTAAGCCATATATCTTTATCTGGGAGCTTCCTGTGGTAGCAGTCTCTTACTGGCAGTGGTAATAATAAATTAGAATTATAAAAATTATAATTTATTTAGCACTTCATTATATTCCAGATATCGTGCAAAGGGCTATTGAGCCTGGCAGGAATGGGGGAACCTGGGTCTTTCCAGTCTCAGCTGGCCTTTTCCAAACAGTGAATCCAACCTCAGTGAAGCAAGATGCTACCCACTCAACCCCATAAAAGATCAGGAGCTTCCTTCTTCCTATCCCCACTACTGACCACAATCACCCTACCAGAGAAGCAGGTGGATCTAGCCTGAAATGCCAATGTTCTTCCACTTACCAACTGGATCACCCTGAGTGGCATAATTTATCAGATTCCCCAGTTCCCTGACAAAATGAGGACAATGGGTAAGACCTACCTAACAATGAGCTAGTCAGGCTCAAATGGACTTATGTATATGAAAGAACTAACCACCAGGCCGGGGACCCATTCAGCCAAAACACAGACGTAGCATCTTCCATCACCACTACTGGGAGACTCAGGACTTTTCTCTTTGAGGCATGACTTAGAGACAGGGGTTGGAAACCAGATATACCAGGGCACACATATCTAGCTCATCACGAGCTCTCCAAACTCTGCTTATCTGTAAAATGGGAACAATGACAGGGGCTCCTTCCCAGGACTCTTCTCAGGTCCCAGTGAGATCTTACACGCAAAGCTCTCAGGATGCAGGCTGGCCTGTCATCATGTCCACCAACCAGGCTGTTAGAACGTTTGGCTTGGTTTCATTTTCAAACGTCTCTTCTCCTGTTTCCCTGTCATGTGCAGTGCCCACTTGCACTCATTTGAGAGGACCGTGTCTTAATCACCACTTAGGCTGATCTGCAGACGGGCAAAACTCAGAGCCTCAATCACGTTCTAATGGTTCACAGGGAACACGAAGTGACCCGGACTCTACTTTGAAAACATCCTGTTACTGGCTTCTGGGGAATGAATAACTCCCTCCAGATCTTTATTTTAGAGATGTCTCTGCTTAAAAGGGCAAAAAATGTTCAAGGGAAGAGGATTATATTCTTGTTCTCAGACGTAGCTCTGGAAAAGGAACACAAAGTGCTCCCAGTAGGTCGGCATCAATACAATTCTATATTTAATGGTGTGGTTTTGCTTTTGTGAATTCATTATTAGCTGGTCATTAAGTGTATAATCGCTGATTGGGATTGGTGCAGAGGGAGGAATTTTCTTGCTGTCTGCTTCTGAATCTTAATTGTAAGGCAGATGGAATGAGTTTGTGAACTGACCTGGGAACAGGTCTGAAGATATCTTTCTGGTGAAGATGAAAATAAACAAACCAGCCCACAGGCAGCCTGGCTCCTAACCCAATCTGAACGGTGGTGGGGAGGGAAAAGCAGACAGACCTTTCTTGGGCTGAACTCTGGCACCAGTGGCAAAGGAATTTGAAATCGACCAAAGGAATTTGAATTGACCCCCAGAGAGACAAAAGCTAGAGGGATACTCAAATAGATTCATTAAACTTGTTCATTACCCATATTAATAAGCACACCCATCTAGATGCTTATTACATACCAACCACATGCCCCTGGGAAAGTGCCTTATTCTCCCTGAGCCTATTTACCTGCCAGTAAAATGGGAATAATGTCTCAAATGTCTTCTCAAGATAATTTCTGTGAGATTTCACGAACTTATGCCTGGTATATGGTAACTGTTCAGTATGAATGATAGTATTATATTACATTATTATTGTATATATTATGCTATAATATAATAATTGCAGGTTTTACTTATTAAGTAGCTTATACAGATTTACACAGGTTATACAGGTTAGTTCATGTAATACATGCAATCCTATAAATAAGCATTCTTATTCTTTTTTTAAAAAAAAGGAAAACAGAGGCAGAACACTCGATGACATAAATCAAAGCAAGATCCTCTATGATCCACCTCTTAGAGTAATGGAAATAAAAACAAAAGTAAACAAGTGGGACCTAATTACACTTAAAGGCTTTTGCACAGCAAAGGAAACCATAAGCAAGATGAAAAGACAACCCTCAGAACTGGAGAAAATAATAGTAAATGAAACAACTGACAAAGGATTAATTTCCAAAATATACAAGCAGCTCATACAACGCAATACCAGTAAAACAAACCCAATCCAAAAGTGGGAAAAAGACCTAAACAGACAATTCCCCAAAGAAGACATATAGATGGCTAACAAATACATGAAAAGATGTCAATATCACTCATTATTAGAGAAAGGCAAATAAAAACTAGAATGAGATATCACCTCACACTCATCAGAATGGCCATCATCAAAAACTCTATAGCCAATAAATACTGGAGAAGGTGTGGAGAAAAGGGAACACTCTTGCATTGTTGGTGGGAATGTAAATTGGTACAGCCACTATGGAAGACAGTATAGAAAGTCCTTTTAAAAAATGCTAGGAATAAAACCATCATATGACGCAGCAATCCCACTACTAGGCATATATCTTGAGGAAACCAAAATTGAAAAAGACACATGTAACCCATCATTCACTGCAGCACTATTACAATAGCTAGAATATGGAAGCAACCTAGATGTCCACTGACAGATGAATGGATAAGGAAGTTGTGGCACATATACACAATGGAATATTACTCAGCCATAAAAAGGAACACATTTGAGTCACTTCTAATGAGGTGGATGAACCCAGAGCCTATTATACAGAGGGAAGTAAATCAGAAAGAGAAAGATAAATATTGTATACTAACATATATAAATGGAATCTAGAAAGATGGTACCAAAGAATTTATTTGCAGGGTAGCAATGAAGAAAGAGATACAGAGGACAGACCTATGGACAGACAAATGGGTAAAGGGGAGGAGAGGGTGAGATGTATGGAGACAGTAGCCTGGAAACTTACATTACCATATGTAAAATAGACAGCCAATGGGAAACTGCTGTATATCTCAGGGGACTCAAACAGGGGCTCTGTATCAATCTAGAGGGGTGGGGTGGGGAGGGAGATGGGAGTGAGACTGAGAGGGAGGGGACATATGTATACCTACGACTGATTCATGTTTAAGTTTGACAGAAAACAACAAAATTCTGCAAAACAATTATCCTTTAATTAAAATAAACAAATTTTTAAAAAGAGCATTTATAACTCAAAACAAACAACAGAAAAACCCAGAAAATTTAGACTTAAAGAAGGTAACTTACTTTCCTGGTCTCAAAGCCAGCAAGTATAAGGTAGAACAGGTTTTAAATTCAGATGAGAATCTGATTTCAAATCTTAGGTCTTAATTCCTGCAATATCATGGTCAGCAGCAGAAGCAGGAACATCTGGATTCATCAATAAATAACCCACCATCCTAGGCCCCAAACAGCTTGCAGACTGATGGGGGAGACAGACATGTAAACACATGAAGGACTCAACAATGTGTTAAGCACTGGAATAGAGTCACAGACAAATGCTGTGAATATATCAAGAGAGACAAGCTTGTCTGTCTGGTCAAGTGAGAACAGAGTCACAGAGGAGACAACATTGAAGCTGAGGAGCTCACCAGGCTGAGAAAAGGGAGCCAGGGTCAAACCAAGGGAATGGGAAAACAGGTACACGGTCATAAAATCGCAAATGGGCATGCTTTGCCCAGGCTAAGATGGAAAGTCTAGTGTGCCTTTAGTGGATAGAGCGTGGATTGAGAGGGCAGNGATGCTTATTACATACCAACCACATGCCCCTGGGAAAGTGCCTTATTCTCCCTGAGCCTATTTACCTGCCAGTAAAATGGGAATAATGTCTTCTCAAGATAATTTCTGTGAGATTTCACGAACTTATGCCTGGTATATGGTAACTGTTCAGTATGAATGATAGTATTATATTACATTATTATTGTATATATTATGCTATAATATAATAATTGCAGGTTTTACTTATTAAGTAGTTTATACAGGTTTACACAGGTTATACAGGTTAGTTCATGTAATACATGCAATCCTATAAATAAGCATTCTTATTCTTTTTTTAAAAAAAGGAAAACAGAGGCAGAACACTCGATGACATAAATCAAAGCAAGATCCTCTATGACCCACCTCCTAGAGTAATGGAAATAAAAACAAAAGTAAACAAGTGGGACCTAATTACACTTAAAGGCTTTTGCACAGAAAAGGAAACTATAAGCAAGATGAAAAGACAACCCTCAGAATTGGAGAAAATAATAGTAAATGAAACAACTGACAAAGGATTAATTTCCAAAATATACAAGCAGCTCATACAACGCAATACCAGTAAAACAAACCCAATCCAAAAGTGGGAAAAAGACCTAAACAGACAATTCCCCAAAGAAGACATATAGATGGCTAACAAATACATGAAAAGATGTCAATATCACTCATTATTAGAGAAAGGCAAATAAAAACTAGAATGAGATATCACCTCACACTCATCAGAATGGCCATCATCAAAAACTCTATAGCCAATAAATACTGGAGAAGGTGTGGAGAAAAGGGAACACTCTTGCATTGTTGGTGGGAATGTAAATTGGTACAGCCACTATGGAAGACAGTATAGAAAGTCCTTTTAAAAAATGCTAGGAATAAAACCATCATATGACGCAGCAATCCCACTACTAGGCATATATCTTGAGGAAACCAAAATTGAAAAAGACACATGTAACCCATCATTCACTGCAGCACTATTACAATAGCTAGAATATGGAAGCAACCTAGATGTCCACTGACAGATGAATGGATAAGGAAGTTGTGGCACATATACACAATGGAATATTACTCAGCCATAAAAAGGAACACATTTGAGTCACTTCTAATGAGGTGGATGAACCCAGAGCCTATTATACAGAGGGAAGTAAATCAGAAAGAGAAAGATAAATATTGTATACTAACATATATAAATGGAATCTAGAAAGATGGTACCAAAGAATTTATTTGCAGGGTAGCAATGAAGAAAGAGATACAGAGGACAGACCTATGGACAGACAAATGGGTAAAGGGGAGGAGAGGGTGAGATGTATGGAGACAGTAGCCTGGAAACTTACATTACCATATGTAAAATAGACAGCCAATGGGAAACTGCTGTATATCTCAGGGGACTCAAACAGGGGCTCTGTATCAATCTAGAGGGGTGGGGTGGGGAGGGAGATGGGAGTGAGACTGAGAGGGAGGGGACATATGTATACCTACGACTGATTCATGTTTAAGTTTGACAGAAAACAACAAAATTCTGCAAAACAATTATCCTTTAATTAAAATAAACAAATTTTTAAAAAGAGCATTTATAACTCAAAACAAACAACAGAAAAACCCAGAAAATTTAGACTTAAAGAAGGTAACTTACTTTCCTGGTCTCAAAGCCAGCAAGTATAAGGTAGAACAGGTTTAAATTCAGATGAGAATCTGATTTCAAATCTTAGGTCTTAATTCCTGCAATATCATGGTCAGCAGCAGAAGCAGGAACATCTGGATTCATCAATAAATAACCCACCATCCTAGGCCCCAAACAGCTTGCAGACTGATGGGGGAGACAGACATGTAAACACATGAAGGACTCAACAATGTGTTAAGCACTGGAATAGAGTCACAGACAAATGCTGTGAATATATCAAGAGAGACAAGCTTGTCTGTCTGGTCAAGTGAGAACAGAGTCACAGAGGAGACAACATTGAAGCTGAGGAGCTCACCAGGCTGAGAAAAGGGAGCCAGGGTCAAACCAAGGGAATGGGAAAACAGGTACACGGTCATAAAATCGCAAATGGGCATGCTTTGCCCAGGCTAAGATGGAAAGTCTAGTGTGCCTTTAGTGGATAGAGCGTGGATTGAGAGGGCAGAAAAAGCTCAGCATGGAGAGGTTTACTGGGCCCAGATTATGAAAAGTCTTATGTATGACAAGTTTCGGCATTTGTCCTGTAAAAACCAAGGAGTGAATGGCAGGGAAGTAGACCCATAAGCGTATCAAACTGCATTTTTTAAAAGAAAACTCTCCCATGGCAGTTTGGGGTAGTGGAGGCAGAACTTGAAACGGTGGAAGAGACTTTGAGAATCAAAGAACTGGTGAGTGACAAATAGAACACAGTGTCACCAAACTGTAGCCTGCAAATAAGGCAGCGTAAATTCTCTGGTCCAAGAATGAAATGCATGTTCTAAGATGGGGAATCATGTCTGCATAGAGGTCAGACCTGTATAGAGATGGGGAGGCTTTAAAATGAGAAATGAAGGAGGCAGAAAAATGCCCAGATAAGGCCTTTTGCTTGAAGAAGATAAGCATATACTCAAACATTCAATAACTTCATATTACGTGCTTATTAGATTGTAGGCACTAGGGACACAAAGATGAACACATTGCTGTAGTTCCTGACCCCTTGAGCACAGAGTCAATACATGAGAAGAACACAGAGGACAGGAGGGTTCAAGGGTCACATGGGAAAGACCTTACAAAACATGCTCAAGTATTTCTGCACCTTCCAGCAGAGCAAGCGTGGATGATGAGCAACTTGACCTGGGGGTCATCACCCAGGGAGGCAGTGTGCTCCCAGAGCACCACAGGGATCTGGTGAAACAGGATTTGAAATAGGATGACCAGGATGTAGGAAGGTATACCTTTTTTTCTCAAAATAAGAAGGATATAGAGTCCACAGACCCAACACTGGTAATCTAAGTGACAATGCAGAGTAACTTTCTGTGACAATATTAGGATAAGATAGAACAGTCTGGCACCATTTTAAGAACATGAGATTTGGAGTTTGGCCAACCGAGATTCTCTCCTATTGAGTCTCTGAGTGATCTTAATTGGTAACTTCATCTTTCTCCTGTTTCTACAACCTCTTCATGTGAAGAATGTGAACAATAATATCTTCCACCTAGGTTTGTGGAGAGGAATACATGGGGCAGTATGAAATGCCTGTTGAAGGGACTGCAATATAGCAGCTGAATGCTGGGAGTCTCTGAGGAAGACTAAAATGTTTATCTCTTCTTGTTGCCCACATTTCTAAGCAAGGGAAGAAATAAAATATAAGAATGTTCTGTAATAACATTTCAGGAGGAATCTGAAAAAGAATGGATCCATGTATANATAATATCTTCCACCTAGGTTTGTGGAGAGGAATACATGGGGCAGTATGAAATGCCTGTTGAAGGGACTGCAATATAGCAGTTGAATGCTGGGAGTCTCTGAGGAAGACTAAAATGTTTATCTCTTCTCGTTGCCCACATTTCTAAGCAAGGGAAGAAATAAAATATAAGAATGTTCTGTAACAACATTTCAGGAGGACTCTGAAAAAGAATGGATCCATGTATATGCATAACTGAATCATTTTCCTGTGTATCTGAACATAATATTGTAAATCAACATAATATTGTAAATCAACTATACTACAAAATATAAAATAAAAATTAAAAACCACAAGAGTAAAGACAAAGGTCCAATATTAACTTTATTACTCATGTGCAACTCTTTGCAACCCTTTGGACTGTAGCTCACCAGGCTCCTCTGTCCATGGGATTTT
>SJYW01001869.1:0-15240 GCA_006410735.1 Raphicerus campestris | reverse complement strand
GGGAGGCCTGGCGTGCTGCGATTCATGGGGTCACAAAGAGTCAGACACGACTGAGTGACTGAACTGAACTGAACTGAAGGAAACAATGTACATACCTGATTTAAAAATACTAAATTGCTAAAAATGCTAACTATCATCTGAGTCTTCAGCAAGTCACAATCCTTTTTGCTGGTGGAGGAGCTTGACTTGATGTTGACAGATGCTGGCTAATCAGGGTGATGGTTGTCGGAGTTTGGGGTGGCTGTGGCGATTTCTTAGAATAAGACAACAATGCAATTTGGGATTTCCCTGTAGCATGCAAAGCTATTTGCTAGCATTTTCCCCATAGTTGGAACTTCTTTCAAAACCAAGGTCAATCCACACAAATCATGCTGCTGCTTTGTCAACTAAGTACATATAATATTCTCCAACCCTTGTTGTCCTTTCAATAACCTTCACAGCATCTTTACCAGTAGATTTCATCTGAAGAACCCACTTTTCATTGCTCATCCATAAGATGCAACTTGTCATCCATTCAAGTCTTATCATGAGATTATGGCAATTTAGTCATATCTTCAGGCTCCACTTTCTATTCTAATTCACTTGCCATTTTCACAATATCATCAGTTACTTCCTCCACTGAAGTCTTAAACCCCTCAAAATCATCCTCTTGTGAGGGTTGGAATCAACTTCTTCCAAACTCCTGTTAATGTTGATATCTAGGCCTCTCTCCATGAATTATGAATGTTCTTAATGGCATCTAGAATGGTGAATCCTTTTTAGAAGATTTTCAATTGACTTTGCCCAGATCTATTAGAGGAATCACTGTGACTTTATGAAATGTATTATTTCATATAACTTTATGGAATGTGGAAGCTATAACTTTATGAAATGTATTATTTCTTAAGTAATAGAAATTGAAAGTCAAACTTACTCCTTGAGCCATGGTTTGCAGAATTAGTATGTTAGTAAGCATGAAAATTACATCAAACTTATACATATCCATCAGAACTCTTGTGTGGCCAGGTGCATTGTAAATTAGCAGTATTATTTTGAAAGGAACTTTTTTTTTTTTTTCCTGAGCAATAGGTCACAACAGTGGGCTTAAATGTGCTGTGCTAAATCATTTCAGTCATGTCCGACTCTGTGTGACCCTATGAACGAACTGTAGCCTGCCAGGGTCCTCTGTCCACAGGATTCTTCAGGCAAGAATACTGGAGTAGGTTGCCATGTACTTCTCCAGGGGATCTTCCCAATCCAGGGATCAAACCTGGATCTCTTATGTCTCCTGCATTGTCAGGCGGATTCTTTATCACTAGCACCACGTGGGAAGCTCCTGGGCTTAAATACTCAGCTATAAATAGGAACACATTTGAGTCAGGTCTAATGAGGTGGATGAAACTGGAGCCTATTATACAGAGTGAAGAAAGTCAGAAAGAAAAAGACAAATACTGTATATTATTAGCACATATATATGGAATTTAGAAATTTGGTAGTGATGACCCGACATGCAGGGCAGCAAAAGAGACACAGATGTAAAGAACAGACTTTTGGACTCTGTGGGAGAAGGAGAGGGTAGGATGATTTGAGAGAATAGCATTGAAACATTTATATTACCGTATGTAAAATAGATGACCAGTGCAAGTTTGATGCATGAAGCAGGGCACCCAGAGCCAGTGCTCTGGAACAACCCAGAAGGATAAGGGTGGGGAGGGAGGTTGGTGAGGGATTCAGGATGGGGATACAAATGTGTACCCATGGCTGAAACTTATATGTTTGGCAGAAACTGTCATAATATTGTAAAGTAATTATCCTACAGTTAAAATTAATTAATTAATTTACAAAATTCAGTAAACCATGTTGTAAACAGATATGCTGTCAATCAGGCCTTATTATTTCATTAATGGAGCATAAGTGAATTGAGCATATTTCTTAAGGGCCCAAGAATTGTCTAAATGATGTGCTCCAAGTGTGCTCAGTCACTAATTCGTGTCTGACTCTTTACGACCCCACAGACTATAGTCCATCAGGCTCCTCTGTCCATAGGATTTTCCAGGCAAGAATACTGTAGAGGGTTGCTACTTCCTCCTCCATGGGATCTTCCTGACCCAGAGATCAAACCTGCATCTTCTGTTTCCTTCATTGGCAGACAGATTCTTTACCACTGAGTCACATGAGAAGCACCTTTCTAAATGGAAATCATCTTAGAGTTACCATCCACAAGACGAGAGAGTCAGTCTGTCCTCTGAAGCTTTGAAACCAGGCACTTATTTCTCTTCTCTAGCTATGAAAGTCCTAAACTGCATCTTCTTCCAATAAGGCTGTTTCATCTACATTGAAAATCGTTTATTTAGTGTAGCAACCATCATTCGGAAAAGGCAATGGCACCCCACTCCAGTACTCTTGCCTGGAAAATGCCATGGGCGGAGGAGCCTGGTAGACTGCAGTCCATGGGGTTGCGAAGAGTCGGACACGACTGAGCAACTTCACTTTCACTTTTCACTTTCATGCATTAGAGAAGGAAATGGCAACCCACTCCAGCGTTCTTGCCTGGAGAATCCCTGGGACAGGGGAGCCTGGTGGGCTGCTGTCTATGGGGTCGCACAGAGTTAGACATGACTGAAGCGGCTTAGCAGCAGCAGCAGCAGCAGCAGCAGCAGCACATGAAATTGCCTTCAAGAACTTTTCCTTGGGTCATTTGGCCCACAAGGTCTAACTTTCAGGCTATCTCAGCTTGGCTTTAGAAACCATTCCTCAGTAAGCTAAATCATTTCTAGCTTTTGATTTAAAGTGAGATGTGTGAATCTCCCTTCCACTTCAACACTTAGCAGCCATTATAGGGATATTAACTGTCCTAATTACTATATTGTTGTATCTCAGAGAATAAGGATGCCTGGCAAGAGGGAGAGAGATGAGGGAATGGCCAGTTCATGGAGCAGGCAGCACACACACTTTTATTAATTTCTTGGTGCCCAAAAACAATTACAATAGTAACATTGAAGACCACTGATCACAGATCACTATAACAAATAATAATGAGAAATTTTGAAATTTTGAAAAAACTAGAAAAATGTGACACAGACTAGAGTGAGCAATACTACTGGAAAAATGGTGCCAAAAGGCTTTTTCACCACAGGTCTGTGACAGGCCTTCAATTTGCAAAAAGTACAATATACGCACTGTGCAATAAAGTGAAGCACAATAAAATGAACTGCACCTGTATGAAAACTTTTAGCAGTTTACAAATGTAGAAATTAAAGCTCTGAAACTTTTCACTCAGTCAAATAGTGAAAGAGACATACTGAAATTTAGGTGTCCTGATTCTGCATTGTATGCTCAAGTTAACAACTGGCAATGTGTTTTCAAGAAAGTACTTGTCAATTTGGTAATTTCTAATATGAAATAAAAGTATTTCATGACAAATTGTAAGTGATAATGCCTGATATTTTTAAAGTATCAAATACTTAAAACTTCGATGAATTTAGAAACTGTCATGCTAAGTGAACTAAGTCAGACAGAGACTGAGAAACATTCTGTGACATCTCTTATATGTGGACTCTAAAAGGAAATGATACAAATGAACTTATCTACAAAATAGAAACAGACTCAGACTTAACTTATGGTTGCTAGGGGGATGGGTAGGGGGAAGGGACACTTAGGAATTTGGGGATCAACAGGTATATTTTGGGATCAACTGCTATATTTAAAATAGAAAATCAACAAGGTCCTACTATGTAGCACCGGGAACTCTGCTCAATATTATGTGGCAGCATGAATGGTAGGGAAGTCTGGAAGAGAATGGTGACATTTATATATGTGGCTGAGTCTCTTTGCTGTCCACTAAAACTATCACAACATTGTTAATTGGTTATACTTCAGTATAAAATAAAAAGTTAAAAAAATAAAACACATTCTCACTTCTGAAGTTAACTATGATCACTGCTTTGAACACACTTGTTTCTTCTACTCTACTAGCACAGCCATATTATTTCACTGATGCTGATTATCAATGTCTTTAGCTAAGAATCAGAGTGTAGGATGCATATGTGAAGTTAGGTCAAGATTCCTAAAAATTAAAAAATTCTAGATCTATAATTTCTAAGTATAGGAAATATGTAAAAAATAATTAGCATTATTAATGAATATATTGAAAGGAAATTTCAGATGTTTTAAAAGCTTTATTTTCATAAAGAGTGGTAAAAATGCCTCTAGATCACTAAATAACATATTCCACTTCATTTGCATAGAAGCTTTATAATTTTCTGTTTCTCCAAATTAAACAACAGAATTGAAAGCAAAATATGTTTAAGATGCAAACTGGCAATACTCTCAATCTATGCCCTTGATATGTTACATCTATTTCAAAACAGAACTTAAAATAGTTTGTTCATTAGCACAGTTATACAAAATAATACCAAGATTTTGTCAAAATAGCATTTTAATGTCACAATAAAGAATATGTATCCTTCATCATATAAACACAGATTATCATACACATATACAAATTCAGAGACAAGAAGTATGAAAGCTGATTAGGTCCACAAATCACAACTAAAACTAGTCATTTTCTAAGATTAATAAATACACACTCTATGTCATTACATTCAGTTGGAGTGGTAGCTGGTTAATTCTATAAATGTGGGCTTCCCAAGCTAAGAAAATACGACACCATATATAAATACTGAGTTAATTCAGTCAGAAATACAGAAAAATAAGTATGTTACACAAAATGGTTACAGACAATTGACTAGAAATATTTCTTCAGGATCACATATAAAATCTTCAAATTTTTACAAAAATTTAACTAATACAGTTGACAATTCCTTATATTAATGCCACCCCAAAATGGTATTAGGTTTTATTTTAACAATTTCTATTCATTAGAAAGACTGTTAAATCTGGACTATAGAATGTAGCCTCTCTAGCTAAAGTACTACCTAAAATAATGTTTTTATGAATCATAGAATAATATAATTGAGTTTTAATTATTTTTGCTAAAATTACTCAAGAAAAATCATTTAAATATAGTTTGAGAAATACCATTTCAAAGACATTTTGGAACTACTGTCTAATCCAAAGAAATATTTACTTACTCTGCAACAGTTTAATTCCTCTGCTGTAAGTATGATTGTACCACATTTCTTCCCTGGAATTCCTCTAAAACAACAAAAAGCATATTTAAACACAATGATATTTCTATTAATATTATATAGCAAATAAACTAATATTAAATATATATGCTATTTTTATATAACCCAAAAAAGCATACTACTAATAATCGTGCTCTAATAAAATATATCCCATTTCAAACTTGAGTTTACCCTACTACTAATAAAACCACATTTACTAATAAATCCACACTTACTAAAAGATGCATACTTACTAATAAATCTTTTCAACGTGTCAGTGTTTTGCCCAAGAATCACCAATAGCTTCATACAGTTTTAATAGATAATTAATACAATATAATGCAATATCTATAATATGAGAAATATTCTCCCATGACTTCCAAGATATCTATTATGTAATTACAATGTATCCCTAATTTGGTTTTCAATATTTTTTTCTTCTTTCAATATGGTTATTTATTTGGGCTTATTTTTTCTTTGTGCCAGTTCCTACACCTTAGCATACTACAGTGTGTTGAAACTCTTCTCTGATGTTGTTGTTCAGCCATCTAGTCACGTCTGACTCTTTGCGACCCCAGGCCTCCCTATCCCTCACCATCTCCCAAAGTTTGCCAAAGTTCATGTCTATTGCTTCAGTGATGCCATCCAGCCATCTCATCCTCTGAGGCCCTCTTCTCCTTCTGCCCTCAGTCTTTCCCAGCAACAGGGACTTTTCCAGTGAGTCAGCTGTTTCAGTCAGATGACCAAAATACTGGAGCTTCAGCCCTAGCATCAGTCCTTCCAACTAGTATTCAGGGTTTATTTCCCTTAAGACTGACTGGTTTGATCTTGCTGTCCAAGGGACTCTGAAGTGTCTTCTCCAGCACCACAGCTTGAAGGCATTAATTCTTCTGTGCTTCACTTTCTTTACTGTCCAACTCTCACAACCATACATGACCCCTGGGAAGATTATAGCCTTGACTCTATAGAACTTTGTTGGCAGAGTAATGCCTCTGCTTTTCAACACACTCTCTAGGTTTGTCATCGCTTTCCTGCCAAGAAGCAAATATCTTCTGATTTCATGGCTGCAGTCACCATCTGCAGTGACTTCAGAGCCCAAGAAGAGGAAATCTGTTACTACTTCCACATTTTCCCCCTTTATTTGCCATGAAATAATGGGGCTGGATGCCATGAACTTAGTTTTTTTAATATTCAGTTTTAAGCTGACTCTTTCACTCTCCTCCTTTACCCTCATTAAGAAGCTCTTTAGTTCCTCTTCGCTTTCTGCCATTAGAGTCGTATCATCTGCATATCTGAGGATATTGATGTTTCTCCTGCCTATCTTGATTCCAGCTTGTAACTCATCCAGCCTGGCATTTCTCATAATGTGCTCAACATATAAATTAAACAAACAGGGTGATACCAGACAGCCCTGTCATACTCCTTTCTCAATATTGAACCAGTTGTTTCATACCAGGGTTCTAACTGTTGCTAAGATATGACACCAAAAGATGAGTCCCCCAGATCTTAAGGTGTCTAATATGCTACTGGAGAAGAGCAGAAGAGAACTACAAATAGCTCCAGAAAGAATGAAGCGGCTGGGCCAAAGTAGAAACAACTCCCAGTTGTGGATGTGTCTGGAGATGAAAGTAAAATCTGAAGCTACAAAACCAGGATAGCATAGGAACCTGGAATGTTAGGTCCGTGAATCAAAGTAAATTGAACGTGGTTAAGCAGAAGATGGTAAGAATAAACTCTTCCCTATTTTGCCTCAAACTCCATACATCCCCAGATGAAGTTTTACTTGTTCCAGGAAGCTTGATCCCAGTCAACCTCACACAAAACGGCCTTCTCTGCATTTCTATCACACTTAAAGCCGGTTCCATAAGTTTAGCATTTAATTTTTCCTAAATTATTACAATACCACGTTTTTAACCCTCTTTCCTCAAGTTGATTATAAACTCAATAAGAGCAAAATTCATCCTATAAATCCCTTGTAAACCAACAGATTTAAATATCTGTTAATAACAGGCACTCATTGTTTTAGGAAAGTATATAATACATAAGCAAAATTATGCAAAGCAACACTTCTACTCAATTTTCTTTATATATGTCTATGGCATATAATATTTATGCTCAAAAACTTCTTGCTGACACCAGAAGCAAAGTGCACTAGGAGAATGCAAGGTATGTTCATAGTTCCCTGCTTTACCTGAGGGAATCTTTCAAAGACTAATCCTAATGATCTAAAGGTATACTTCATGCTTCTTTTTTCCTTTCACAAATCATAGTCCAGATTCTTCTGCTTTTCTAGGGAACTACAGGTTATTGAATTAGAATAAAATGAGTGTTTTTGCCTTCAAAAATATGATTCATCTCCAATAATTTATGCCAGTTTGCATGTGACATTTTCTCCAGATCTTTATGATTAAAAGGTAAGTTACTTTATCCTTGTATATTTTTTTTAGAATAATGAAAACATTTTTTAGTATCCTTCCATCATCAGTAATCAGTTAGTTTTTGTAATACTGCTGAATTTAAAAAAAAAAATTCCTTTCTCTGTTTGTGAATCACAAGATTTATACTTTCAATATTATGGCAAACTAAAGCATGTTGACTGAACATCTACCTGAAAATAATTTAAAATGCTGAGTAAAATTTGCAAATAGTATTTATAAATGCTCTGAAAAACTATCAAAATAAGTAAGGACCAATCAGAAACTGAAGATGTAAAGTCAGAAAGATGAACAGAAGTCAACCCTAGAGTGTTTACTCTTACACTTGTTTTTTGTGGCTCCTTAGGGCATAAAAATGAGAACCCTCCTCCCTGCCAAAAGGTGAGGAAGGACTCACAAGGTGGGAAATTCAATAAATAATTTCACAGCATAAAGCGTGGATCACAATGACTATATTGCCTGATTGTAGCATGAATTAAACATAAACATTCTCTTTGACAGGATCTACAAAATAAATCCATGCCTTAAAATGTGGTGATTCATGAAATAGAAAAAAATGTCTGCTAATAATTGTCTCCAAACCTCAATCAAGCTTGCCATCTTAATTTTCACTACTGGAGTAGTGACAAACTTCAAACTGAGAATTTGGCTTAATTCAAATGATCACAGTTACTTGGTAAATGAAAAATCTCTGTGGAAGGGTTTGCATTCAAACTACATCTCAAAATACTATCACATTAAAGTGTAAAAATATATGTGAGCTCATTTAAAAACATCTCAAAACTCTAGAGAAAAAATGTACCATATTTTAGAGTCTCCAGAGAAAGCAGGCTACAAAATATAACACAGACAAACACTAAAAATACTATGCACAATATACATGACATTCAGTCCCGTCAGACTCTGTGACCCTATAGACTGTAGCCTGCCAGGCTCCTCTGTCCATGGGATTCTCTAGGCAAGAATACTCGAGTGGGTTGCCATGCCCTCTTCCAGGGAACCTTCCGAACCCAGGGATGGAACCTGGGTCTCATATTTCCTGCATTGGCAAGCAGGTACTTTATCACTAGCACCACCTGGGAAGCTTGTAAGTATGTATACTATACCTAAAACGTAAAGAAAAGAATGGAAATATGAGGGACTAGCAAAGAACTATAAAAATAAGAATATATGGAGGAAAAAATAGGACTACTAGAGCTGACTACTGAGAAAGAGCATTGGAAGATAAAAGACAATTGAAAAAAATTCTTGAATGGTTTCAAAAGAAAGTAACTGTTACCCTAGGAATGTATATATCTCTTTTAAGAATGAGTATGAACCTCAGATATTTTTAAACAGAATAGAATTGAGTGAATTTATAGTCAAGAATGGGCTTCTGTGGTGGCTCAGTGGTAAAGAATCTGCCTCACTATGTAGGAGATATAAGTTCAATCCCTGGGTTGGGAAGATCCCCTGGAGAAGGAAATGGCAACCCACTTTAGAACTCTTGCCTAGGACAACCCATGGACAGAGGAATCTGGGGGGCTACAGTCCATGGGGTCACAAAAGAGTCAGACATGACTTAGCAACTAAAAACCAACAAAAACATAGCCAAACACATTTGTTCAGGAATTTCTGAAAGATGGAGAATAACCAAACATGACATGAATGAAGAAATAATAAGGGAAGTTGTAAATATGAAAAATATAATAAATATTTACTTAAAATCTTAATATTATCAATAATAATAATATTTAAAAACTTAAATAAATGCAAATGATGATAGCTTTGATCAGGAAACTGAGAATTTAGGTTAAAGTCCCCTGATGTAGTTTTATTATTCAGGAAGAAAGTACAAGATGCTTTAAAGTAAATAGAATTTGATAAGTTACATAAAAATATTTACAAATTCCTAGGAAACAACAATTCTTAAGGACTTTATATCTAAAAGATAAGGAAGATTGTGGAATGATGTTTTACAAATATAAGCAATTCGAAAGACACTGAAGAAAAAACAGTGGAGCACATGAGAAGCACTAAATAAATGATCAAATTAAATCCAGAGAAACAGTTACAAAAATACACATTAATAAACTAAATGTTGCTGTTGTTGCTGTTGCTTAGCTGCTACGTCATGTCTGACTGTTTTGTGACTGCCAGGCTCCTTGTTCATAGGACTGCAGCCTGCCAGCCTCCTCTGTTGATGGGACTTCCCAGGTAGGAATACTTGAGTGAGTTGCCATTTCCTTCTTCACGGGATCTTCCTGACAAGATGATCCTGACAGGTATGAAACTCACAACTCCTGCATTGCAGGTGGATTCCTTACCACTGAGCCACCAGGGAAGCTGGGGAACTAAATGCTACAGATTCAAAACAAAAACTGTCATTCTATATAAAGAATAAAATTCATACATAGCTATTTGAAACAGACATTAAAATTTAAAAATTTAGAAAATTCAAAAAATGGAAAGTTACACTAAAGGAAACAAAGATAACTAATGCAAACCAGTGTATCTACATTAATGGTAAACATATCTGAAAATCATCACTGTACAATAATAAAAAGTTCAATCAATTAGGAAGATACAATAATCTCAGTATCGCATGCATCTATGAAAAATACATTAAGAACTGACCATGCAAACAAAAGGGCAGATATACCATTATGTTGAGCAATTCTACCCTGGTATGCACCACATCGGCCAGTGATCAGTGCTAACAATCACCAGTGATAAGCCACGCTGACATCGTGTAACACTGATATGATGTAATAAGAAGGACATTACACCACTGTAATCTTGCCCTTCAAGTTTATAACCACAATCTAGACATATTGGAAATATTAGACAATCCAAATTTGAAAAACATTCTACAAAATATCAGACTGCTGCTAAGTTGCTTTAGTCGTGTCTGACTCTGTGTGACCCCATAGACGGCAGCCCACCTAGCTCCGCTGTCCCTGGAATTCTCCGGGCAAGGACACTGGAGTGGGTTGCCATTTCCTTCTCCAATGCATGAAAGTGAAAAGTGAAGTTGCTCAGTCGTCTCCGACTCTTCGTGACCCCATGGACTGCAGCCTACCAGGCTCCTCCGTTCATGGGATTTTCCAGGCAAGAGTACTGGAGTGGGTTGCCATTGCCTTCTCCAAAATATCAGACTAGTACTCCTCAAACTGCCAAAGATATCCAAATCATGGGAAGACTAAGAAATTGTCACATAACAGATAATAATAGGAGAGAGGATGACTACATGGAAAAAGGAATTCTGAAGTGAATTCTGATATACAAAAATGACATTCATGAAAAAACAAGTGAAACTCAAAGTCTGTAGCTTGGTTTAGTCACTAAGTCACATCCGACTCTTACAACCCCATGGACTATAGACTGCCAGTCTCCTTTGTCCATGGGATTCTCCAGGCAAAAATACTGGAGTGAGTTTCCATTTCCTTCTCCAGAGGATGTTCCTGACCCAGGAATGGAACCGCAGCCTCCTGCACTGCAGGTAGATATTTTACCAACTGAGCTATGAGGGAAGTGTAGCAACATCGGTATATTGTGACAAACACACCACAGTAATGTAAAATATGGGGTTCCCTGGTGGTTCAGAGGGTGAAGAAATTGCCTGCAATGCAGGAGACCTGGGTTTGATTCCTAGGTTGGGAAGATTCCCTTAGAGATGGTAATGGTTAACCACTTCAGTATTCTCGCAAGGAGAATTCCATGGACACAGGAGCCTGGTTTGTAACAAGTCTATGGGGTTGCAAAGAATCGGACACAACTAAGCAAGGAACATACACACTCGAAGCAAAATATGAATATTAAAGGAAAGTGGGTGAGGGATATGCAAAATTCTCTGCAGTATTTTCTCAACATTTTTGTAAGGCTACAGTTATCCAAAACAAGGCAAGGTAAAAAAAGAAAATCNACAACTAAGCAAGGAACATACACACCTGAAGCAAAATATGAATATTAAAGGAAAGTGGGTGAGGAATATGCAAAATTCTCTGCAGTATTTTCTCAACATTTTTGTAAGGCTACAGTTCTTATCCAAAACAAGGCAAGGTAAAAAAAGAAAATCAGGCTGAGTATTCTAGGTTAAACGTGATAAAAATTAGGACAACTAGACTCAATGTACAACTTTTCACTAAAATTCTAGACTAGAGAATGATAGCTATAAAAATTGGGACAACTGGTGTAATTTAAATATAGAATGTGGAGGATATAACTTCATTATTTTCTCGCAAAGTTTCCTGATTTTGATTATTAAAATGATTCTATAAGAGAATATGCTTATAAGAAAGACATGTTCATTTTGTTTGCTGTTTCCTTTGAGGTTCAAAAGCTTTTAAATTTAATTAGGTCCCATTTGTTTATTTTTATTATCAGTATTCTAGGAGGTGGATCAAAAAATAAAACATATGCACATGAAGTGACTGACAAGGCATTAATCTCCAAAATACACAAATAGCTCAAACAACTTAAACACAATAGGGCAAAGGATCTAAATAGATATTTCTCCAACACACAGAGATAGTAAAAAATAACATGAAAAGATGCTCAACATCACTAATTATTCAAAGTGAAAGTGAAGTCGCTCAGTTGTGTCTGACTCTTTGCAATCCCATGGACTGTAGCCTACCAGGCTCCTTCCTCTGTCCATGCGATTTTCCAGGCAAGAGCACTGGAGGGGGTTGCCATTTCCTTCTCCATTTCTTTATCTACTAATTATAAGGTCCATTTACTTATCCACTAATTATTAGATAAACACAAATCAAAATTACAATGAGGTATTACTTCACATCAATCAGAACACCGTTCTGTCACTAAGTCATGTCTGACACTTTGTGACCTCATGGACTGCAGCCACCAGGCTTCCCTATCTTTCACTATCTCCAAGAATTTCCTCAGATTCATGCCCATTGAGTTGATGATGCTATATAAACATCGCAACCTCTGCTGGTCCCTTCTTCTTTTGCTTTCAATCTTTCCCAGCATCAGAGTCTTTTCCAGTGAGTTGGCTCTTGATATCTGGTGGCCAAAGAATTGGAAATTCAGCTTCAGCATCAGTCACTCCAATAAATATTCAGGGTTGATTTCCGTTAAGATTGATTGGTGTGATCTCCTTGCAGTGCAAGCGAATTGTAAGAGTCTTCTCCAGCCCCAAAATTTGAAAGCATCAATTCTTCAGTGCTTAGCCTTCTTTATGGTCCAACTCTCAAATTTGTACATGACTGCTGAACCATAGCTTTGACTATACAGAACTTTGTCAGCAAAAAATGTCTCTGCTTTTAATATACTGTCTATGTTTATCATAGCTTTCTTTCCAAGGAGCAAGTGACTTTTAACTTCATGACTACAGACACTATCTGCAGTGATTTTGGATCCCAGGAAAATAAAATTGGTCACTGTTTCCACTTTTCTCCCTTCTATTTGCCATGAAGTGATGGGACCAGACACCAGCTTTTTCACTCACCTCTGTTACCCTGATCAAGAGGCTCTTTAGTTCCTGTTTACTTTCTGTCATTATAGTGCCATATACCATGATAATAGAACCTCATCTGCATATCTGAGGTTGCTGATATTTCTCCCAGAAATCTTGATTTCAGCATGTGATATATCCAGCTCAGCATTTCACATGATGTACTCTGCATAGAAGTTAAATAACCAGGATGACAATATATTAGCTTGACATTCTCCTTTCCTAATTTTAAACTAGTCAGTTGTCCCATGTCCAGATCTAACTGACTCATACAGGTTTCTCAGGAGACAGGTATGATGGTCTGGTATTCCCATTTCTTTAAGATTTTTTTACAGTTTTTTGTGATCCACACAGTCAAAGTCTTTAACATAGTCAATGAAGCAGAAGTAGATGATTTTCTAGAACTCCTTTGTTTCTCTGTGATATGATAAATGTTGGCAGTTTGATCTCCAGTTCCTCTGCCTCTTCTAAAGCCAGATTGTCTATCTCAAAGTTCTCAGTTCATGTATTGCTAAAGCCTTGCTTGGAAAACTTTGAGCATGATCTTACTAGCACATGAAATTAGTGTAATTGAATGATCCTTTACACATCTTTGGCGTTGCCCTTCTTTGGGACTAGAATGAATACTGAGCTTTTCCAGTCCTGTGGCCACTGCTGAGTTTTCCAAATTGGCTGATGTATTGAAGGCAACACTTTAGCAGCATCACCTCTTAGGATTTTAAATAGCTCAGCTGGAATTCCATCACCTCAACTAGCTTTGTTTAAAGTAATCTTCCTAAGGTGTCAGTTGACTTCCACACTTCAGGATGCCTGGTTATCCAGGTCATTAAGATCTTTTCTGTATAGTTCTTCTGTGTATTCTTTTCACCTTTTCTTACTCTCTTCTGCTTCTGTTAAGTCTTGAGTTCTAAGTGAAAGATGAAAACTTTTCCTTTAATTATGCATGTTTTAGTAAATGGACCCTGTACCATTTAATTTTATCACTTATAAGTTGAGAAAAATTACTTCTAAGTTTTTCTTATTACAAGCCAGTTTCAGGTCAGTCAGGTTTGTAGGTATCCTATTTAAATATGAATTGTTAACAGAGGGCTTTAGATTGATATCTTTGAAAACATCAATGCTATTGATAAGTTAAACATAGTTTATTCACTAAATTTATAAATTTACTTTGTATTCCAATGGCAAATCCAAGTACAAATCACTTTGCACTCCAAGGCCAAACTTCCCTGTTACTTCTGGTATCACCTGACTACCTACTTTTGCATTCCAATCCTCTATAATGAAAAGCACATCTTTTTCTTTTTTTGATGATAGTTCTAGAAAGTCTTGTAGGTCTTCCTATAACTGGTCAATCTCAGCTTGTTCAGCATTAATGGTTGGGGTATAGACTTAGAGTATGGTGATGCTGAATGGATTGCCTTGGATACAAACCAAGATCATTATATCGTTATTGAGACTGCACTGAAGTGCTGCATTGTGGACTCCNTCCTATAACTGGTCAATCTCAGCTTGTTCAGCATTAATGGTTGAGGTATAGACTTAGAGTATGGTGATGCTGAATGGATTGCCTTGGATACAAACCAAGATCATTATATCGTTATTGAGACTGCACTGAAGTGCTGCATTGTGGACTCCTCTGTTCACTATGAGGGCTACTCCATTTCTACTAAGGGATTCTTGCCCACAGTGGTAGATATAATGGTCATCTGAATTAAATTCACCAATTCCCATTCATTTTAGTTCACTGATTCCTAAGATGTTAATCAACTACAAAAAGAAAGAAAGAAACACAAACACAGGGAGTCTAAACATGCTACTAAACAACCAATGGTTGACTGAAGAAATAAAAAGCTCATCAAAAAATAGCTGGAGATGAATATAAATGGGAACACAATACTCCAAAATCTATTGACACAATAAAAGCAGTTGTAAGAAGGAAGTTTATATTGATACAAGCCTATCTTGTCAAACAAGAAAAAAAACCTTAAGTAAACAATCTAACTTTACATGTAAAGCAGCTATAAAATGAAGAACAAACAAAACCACTGATCCTAGAAGGGAAAAAAATAATTAGATAAGAAAACAAATAAGGGAATCCAAATTGGAATGGAACAATTAAAACTGTTCCTCTTTGTAGATGACATGATACTGTGTATAAAAAATCCTAGGAGAGACTTCCTATTTTTTTCTTTTTAATATTGTTCTCATGTTGTTCTTTATTATTCTTTCCATTTTTATT
>SJYW01001868.1:60734-88961 GCA_006410735.1 Raphicerus campestris | reverse complement strand
ATTTTGGGGGTTCCTGCTGTTAATGAGGGCAGCTTGGTGGTCGGGGTTGAGCCCCAGACGCAGGCCAGCATCATTTCAAAGAGCCTAATTAGGTTAGAGCTTCAGTTAGCTGAATGTGTCTGCTTCCCCTCCCTCCAAGTTCATCTCTAGCTTAGAGAGCAGCAGCAGTGACGTGAGGAGTCTGGTGAAGTCAGCCAGCGTTCAGACGCGTTTCCAGCATCTGTAGAGTGTGGTTCTGAGCCCTGTGAATTACAGCTCAGAGTAATGCTGTACCAGGGTGGGGTCATTGATTGACGCCCCCCACCCCGCCCCCTATCGTTTCTAGACTGTAATGACCATGCTGGAAAGGTTTCAGAGGGCTTTAAAGATCAAATCAGTAAGATGAGAAGAAAAACGTCCTACCGGGCCTTTCTAAAAGTGCCCGCTTGACCGGGCTCATCAATCTGGTCTTTGTGTTTCTCTATATGTAGCAGCTGACAGACCCTTTTTAAAGGTTTCTTTCCAGGTTGAAAATCAGGACAAATTACTGAAAATCGGGACAAATTACTGTTTTTTATTATAGCCAAAATGAAAGAGTCTTCATAACACAAGGGTGATTATTATATAGATGAAGACCAAGGGTTTTGTTTACAGAGAAGCATTTAAGTGTGGGGGCGACAGGGGGCCTTGGGCATCTCCCCTTCTGATAGAGCACATAGCGTCTGAACCTCAGAGAGTTCAGCCTCCCCTGCCTGTCTCGAACTAAGCACCCAGTAGGGGGCTTGAACGGAAGGGAGCAAGGGGGCACTCCCTTGTTTCCCCACCCTTGGTGAGCACAGGTGTTCAGGGGCCGGGACTCCTGCGAGGAGGGGCCGCTGCTGCCCTGGGTGTCTAGGAGGGGAGCTTCCAGGGAGGGGGCACCTCAGAGCCGAACTCGCAGCCCCGGCCCAACCCCAGATCCGGCCTCTCCCCCTGGGTAGGTCACGGAAGTGTCCTTTGAGAGGGAAACCTCCCCCATTTGCCCTCCCTTCCTCGCCTTTCTTCTTGTCCCCTCCCTGCCCGCTCTGTCACGCACATGACCGGCCCTCGGGGTGGGCGTCGGGGCGCGGAGCCCTGAGTGGTGACTGGGGGGCTGCTTTCCGGGTCCCCGTGGTGGCCTTTCCTTTGTCATAGGCCCTCTGGGGCCCGGTGCTGACCCTGACCCTGGATCTGGTGCGTTCAGGCCACACAGTGTGTGGCTCAGCTGTGAGGTGGGGGCTGAGAGACCCTTGTCCCTCCCGCCAGCTGCCTGGCCTGTGGTTAGTCCTCTGCTCACTCCTCCCTGAGACCGGGGCGGGGGCATCCTGGAAAGGTGGTGGAGCCCCTGCACCCCACAGGGGTGGTCTCCGCTGGCCTGAGGCTGCTGGGCCTGGCACTCATGGGCCTGGAAGCGGGGGTCCAGAGCTTGGTGCAGACATGGCCGCGCCCTGTCCAGCGCCACTGAGGCGTCCGTGCCGCCACTTGGAGCAGCTGCGGTGCCCTGAGAAGCTGAGCCGGCCTCCAGGGCAGCGGCGTGTTTCTCTCTGCAGCCTGCAGACGGGCAGTCGCATGGACTCACTGTGATATTAACGAGCACAGCGTTGTGGAGCTCATAATTTGACAGAGTATANAGCGGCATGTTTCTCTCTGCAGCCTGCAGACGGGCAGTCGCATGGACTCACTGTGATATTAACGAGCACAGCGTTGTGGAGCTCATAATTTGACAGAGTATATCAAGGATGGCATTACGGTCTGTTTCAGGGATTCTAGGACACTTCAAACTTACCATGACACCATCTTCAGAGGCTCTAAAATGTGCAGTGAGCACGAGCTCAGCGCCTGGTGGTGAACACAGCCCATGTTGCCCACGGGGAGCTTATTTCAGGATCTGGTACCCAAGAGCCAGCTGCTGCTCTGCTGAGGTCAGCTCTCAGGANATTGTATGAGAATCATTACAGACAATGTATCTTTTCCTTTTCCTGTGTGAACTTTCTGAAACTGTTTTATAGAAGACGCCAGTGTGCTGTTGGCCAGCGTTGGATGAAATACTCCCTTGCACTATTGTAATAAAAGCACTTAGACTCTTTATAAAGATTTCCTGTGGTGCTGTGGTGGTCTTTGGGTTTTCCCCCTGGGGCCTGTGCTTCTTTCAAAGAGTCTCGAAATTTGTTTCACAGCAGCGGAGGCTTTGATGATAACTAGAAGTTTGGGGAGGAAGTTTCCTGAAACGTGTGGAATGCCTGTGATGCAGGGGCCGCTCCCTCATAAAGTGGTGTGGATGGTGCTGGATGGATGGACTTGTGTGAGTGTGGGGGCTCGGGTGGTCCTGATGGTTTCCACCATCCCTTCCCAGGAATTCAGAATTCATGGCTTTAAAACTGGAGCAACTACTCTAACATCTGCTGAGTAGATTGCTGGCTTAAAAGGTAATTGGCTGAATTAAGNCGCTTGATTGAGCCACATGGAGTTTAACCACTAAGCAGTATTGTATGAGAATCATTACAGACAATGTATCTTTTCCTTTTCCTGTGTGAACTTTCTGAAACTGTTTTATAGAAGACGCCAGTGTGCTGTTGGCCAGCGCTGGATGAAATACTCCCTTGCACTATTGTAATAAAAGCACTTAGACTCTTTATAAAGATTTCCTGTGGTGCTGTGGTGGTCTTTGGGTTTTCCCCCTGGGGCCTGTGCTTCTTTCAAAGAGTCTCGAAATTTGTTTCACAGCAGCGGAGGCTTTGATGATAACTAGAAGTTTGGGGAGGAAGTTTCCTGAAACGTGTGGAATGCCTGTGATGCAGGGGCCGCTCCCTCATAAAGTGGTGTGGATGGTGCTGGATGGATGGACTTGTGTGAGTGTGGGGGCTCGGATGGTCCTGATGGTTTCCACCATCCCTTCCCAGGAATTCAGAATTCATGGCTTTAAAACTGGAGCAACTACTCTAACATCTGCTGAGTAGATTGCTGGCTTAAAAGGTAATTGGCTGAATTAAGGGATTTAGTTTTAGCCCATTCTTCATATCATACTTTCGTTCCCGTTGAAGCTGTTATTTTACGGCATTTCTTTAGGTCATGGAGTATGTTGTTGTTTTTTTCTCTAAGGATCTGAATTTGTAAGGAAACATTTGGTTTTATTGTTTAAGGTTAAGATGACGTTGGGGATAGTGAGGGAATCTTTGTGCTCATTGTGGTAAAATCTGGGTTTCCTGGCTGTTAGGCAGTCGCTGCCACTTGTCCCTGATGGTCAGTGGCCCAGGCCCTTCAGGAGAGGCTCTCAGGCCGCTTGGTTCTTCCTTTGGCCAGACAGTTTCTCCACTGTCCCTCTGGGGTTTGCTCCGCTCAGGGTCCCAGGGCTGCTGTTTGAATCTTCCGGCCACCACTTTGTCACAAGTCCAGGTGGATGTGACTCCTTCAGCAGCGCCCCTGCCGTGTGCCACACAGCCTACTGGCAGGGTCCCCTCCCCTGACGCCACCTCTGCTTCTGCTCAGAAACCCTGGGAGCCAGGCCCCTCCCCGCCCCATCTCCGTATCAGCTGGCGTCTTCACACGTGGGCCTTTGCCTCCCCAGCCTCCTGGTCTCTGCGCTTCTCATCGTGAACACGCCATGTCTCCTCCCTCCTTCCATTCCCGCCTTGCCTTGACTTGGCCAGGCGCCAAGTAGATCGGAGTTAGCATTTTTTGTTTCTTCAATCAACCTGCCAGATGCCATACGTCAAAGTGACAGTCAGTCGTGTCCGAATCTTTGTGACCCCACGGACTATATACAGTCCATGGGGTTCTCCAGGTCAGAACACTAGAGTGGGTAGCCGTATCCTTCTCCAGGGGATCTTCCCAACCCAGGGATCACCCAGGTCTCCTGCATTGCAGGCGGATTCTTTACCAGCTGAGCCACCTGCAATGTGCATTGGTCATTCTATAAGGAGGATAAGTGCTTAGAGTTATGGTGGTAATTTTAAGAAAGTCTATAAGTACCTTTTCATATTGAATCAGTACAAGATCATAATATCATCAGTTAGGGATTACTGGTTGATGGGTAAAATCAGCCTTCTGTGATGAAAATGCCTTGTAGCTCTCGGTGAACAGTTTTCTATAAAAAAATTTCAATAAATTCACACTTTCATAGAACATATTCTAAAATGTCAGTAGTTTTTTTTTTTTTAACAATTATTAAGCTTTCAGATAGCTTAAGAAATCATGTTGCCCTATTTGACAGATGTAGACATAATCTCAACTTTACGATGATAAGCATATTAGGGGGATGCTTTACTTAAAATTTGGTAACTGATGTGTGAGCACTTCCCCCTCTAATCCAAACCCCTTGGTATATAATGTGTGCTAGGGAGTTGCTGATCTAGGGTGTTTAGATGTTAAATTATTTTCATTTTCGTTCATAAGGCTTTGTGAATATATGTTTTGTCATGTGCATTGACTGGATTGTATAAGGCAAGTAAGATAAAAGAGAGCAAAAATGGGGCCATGGTACGTGTTCAGAAAATCTTAGCCTTTGTTACTGTTATAAAGTAATTATTGTATCTTGCTGTTCAGTCACTGAGTCGTGTCTGACTGTTTTCGACCCCATGGACTGCAGCGCACCAGACTCCTCTGTCCTCCGCTGTCTCCTGGGGTTTGCTCAAATTCAAGTCCATTGAGTCAGTGATGCTATCTAACCATCCATCCTCTGCCTCCTTCTCCTTTTGCTTCAGCCTTTCCCAGCATCAGGGTCTTTTCCAGTGAGTTAGTTCTTCACATCAAGTGACCAAGTATTGAAGCTTCAGCTTCAGTCCTTCCAGTCAGTAGTCAGAGTTGATTTCCTTTAGGATTGACTAATTTGATCTCCATGCTGTCCAAGATACTCTCAAGAGTCTTCTCCAGCATCATAGTTTGAAAGCATCAGGTCTTTGGCACTAAACCTTCTTTATGGTCCACCTCTCACATCCACACATGACTACTGGAAAAACCATAGCTTTGACTATATGAACCTTTGCGGGCAAAGTGATGTCTCTGTGTTTTGCATCATAATTGTAATAAAACTATTAAAATTTTTTTAAATTGTAATAAAATTGTTTGAGTAGGGGAAAAGAAAATTTTAGGATCATGAACTAAACGGCCTTTAGGACTTTGAACAAGAAAGTACTTTTTAAAAAGACGTTACAGAACTTCCCTGGTGGTCCAGTGGTTAAGAATCCAGCTTGCAATGCCGGAAACAGATTCAGTCCCTGGTCAGAGAACTAAAACCCCACAAGCCTCAGACCAGGTAATAAGCCTGCTTGGCACAACTGCTGGGCCACGTGCCACAGCTGGAAGGAAGCCAGCAGGCAGCTGCTAAGATCCAGCACAGCTGCGTATGTTTTAAAAAGGCATTTCTTTTAAAAAAGGTATTAGTATACAGTTGTAGAATCTAAACACCACTGGGTCCTTTCTTTCAATCACGATGCTGCTATAACCGAATCATTTTCATCCGTGTGATAAGGCTGTCCTGTGCCTTCACAGCGGCTGTCTCCTCCCCTGGTTCCTGGAGCTGTCTCTCTCTGACACCGTGAGGATGCTCAGTGTTGGCTGTCCATGCTCCATAGACACGCTCCAGCTGAACATGCTGGGATCTGACAGTTACTCTTTGGCATTGTTTCAGCAGCAGGTTGGTGCACAGCATCCTGAAGGGACCCGCCCAGAAGGGGCTGCTTTCTGAGTGGCCTTGCCCTCAGCTGTAGCGTCGCCAGTGTGGGAAGCCTTCTGTGACCTTCCCCACTGAGTCAGTCTCTAGTTACCCAGACACCAGTTGTGCCCACTGTCCTCACTGGACTGAGGTTCCTGAAGACGGGACTGATGTTTGTGCCCCCAGGACCCTCACTATGCCTGGCAGCATGGTGGGTACCCAGTAAATATTGAATGAAGTTTCTTTTCAAGTGAAGACTCCATCTCTTTTTCCAGGCTGGGTGTGAGAAGCATTGTGTGTTTGGATAACCTTAGATGAAAGCTGGGTTTTGGAAGTGTGGGGTGTTAACCGTTGTTATTTTAAGATTTTTTAACAATATAAAATTTAGCTTGTGAATGGATAAAGATGTGGTACATATACAATGAAATATTACTCAGCCATAGAAAGAAGTATTGCTAGTTGCAGCAATACGGATGGACCTGCAGACTGTCATACTCAGTGAGGCAAAACAGAGACAGATGCTCTCTGGTACCCTTTACACGTGGAACCTAAAGCAGAAGGACGGATGAACCTACTGACGTCATGCTCTCTGATACCCTTTACACGTGGAACCTAAAGCAGAAGGACGGATGAACCTACTGACGTCACAGAGACAGCGTGGCAGAGGTGGAAAACAGAACTATGGTTACCAAGGGGTCAGAGGTTAAAGTATCTGCCTCTAATATGGGAGACCTGGGTTTGATCCCTGGCCTAGGAAGATCCCCTGGAGAAGGAAATGGCAACCCACTCCAGTATTCTTGCCTGGAGAATCCCATGGATGGAGGAGCCTGGTAGGCTACAGTCCATAGGTTTGCAAAGAGTCGGACACGACTAAGTGACTTAACTAACTAAGGGGGGTATAAATCGGGAGGCTGGGGCTGGCGCTGCACACTCCTGTGTCTAACACAGGTGACTAGGAGGGACCGACTGCAGCACAGGGAGCTCTACGCACAGCTCTGCGGTGACTGCGTCAAGTGCAAGTGGCTCAGTTGTGTCTGACTCTGCGACCCTGTGGACTGTACAGTCCATGGAATTCTCCAGGCCAGAATACTGGCCTCAGCTGCGGCATCACCAGTGTGTGAAGCCTTCTCTGAAGGAGTGGGTAGCCTTTCCCTTCTCCAGGGGATCTTCCCAACTCAGGGATGGAACCCAGATCTCCCACATTGCAGGCAGATTCTCTACCAGCTGAGCCACAAGGGAAGTCTGCAATGACCTATGTGAGAAAAGAATCTAAAAAAGAGTGGATATATGTATAACTGATTCACTGTTGTATACTTGAAACTAACTGAATGTTGTATGAATAAATCCACTATACTCCAATAAATTTTTTAAAGAGAAAATAAGATTGTCTACAATAACTCCATCCACCCAGTCTAGCTCTTCTATCAAATAGATCAGTGATTGCTTGGCAGAGGATTGTGGGCAGGGGTAGGGAAGGTTGGGAGGAAATGTAACTACTAATAGGAACGGGGCTTCTTTCTGGGATGAGTAAGCCCTCCAGGGAGCTTCCCAGGTGGCTCAGTGGTAAAGAATCTGCCCGCCAGTGCAGGAGACACAGAGATTCAGGTACAATCCTGGGGTTGGGAAGATCCCCTAGAGATGGCAATCCACTTCATTATTCTTGCCTGGAGAATCCTATGGAGAGAGGAGCCTGACAGGCTACAGTCCATGGGGTTGCAGAGAGTCAGATATGACTGAGCGACTAAAGACACACACGAAGTGTCCAAACTTGATTGAAGTGAGGATGGCACAGCTGTGAATACACTAAGAGCCATTGAATTATTATGCGTTAAGTGGGTGAATTCTATAGCATGTGAATTATATCTCAATGAAGCTGTTAAAAACTTAACAGAAAAACAAATCCAGCCCTTAAAGCGTAACTCCAGTAAATATGCTGTAAACCTGAGAGGCAGGTGTGCAATGCGGTGGAACACACGTGTGAGTGGGCCTCTTCCCGCTGTGTCACTGTCTGCAGTGTGGCCAGTGAGAGCCCAGCAGAAGAAACGACCCCCCAGGAATCTTGAGAACATAAGCAGATTTTATGGAAGTGATAACCAATTCATTCTCCAAGGTAACTGGTCTGAATCATGAGCTCGTCTCTAATGGATGCCCCCAGAGTTTTGTGATTTCGTTGTTCGTGATCCCTCCATTTTATCTCATTTGTAAAAAGCACCATTGTGCCAAACAAGCTTGTGAGGTTAATTGAGTGTGTCGCTTATTTAAAACCACAAGAGAGCCTCATTAAGAATATTTATCTGTTAAATAATTCTTTACTTAGTTGAAATATATTTCATAGTGTTTCTTTTAAAAGTAACTGTCAGGATTCTTAAATGGCAAAATAATTGTGTCGGGTTCTGATTGGCAATTACATCAATTTCACTTAGTAGGAGAAAAATAAATCTCATTAATTAAAAAGAGGAAAAGTCCTGTAGTTTGATATTGGTATCATGGAAGGATTTTTATAATGTTAAAATATGAATTCCTTCTACCCTGTATTATGTCTCAAAAGTAAGCAGCTGTTCATGCTTTGAAGATTGATTTCTCAGGTTTTATCCATCTGAAAACAATTCTCTGTCTTTGGCTGTGCCGCCCAGGCTTTTCTCCAGTGGAGAGCGGGCTGCTCTCTGGGTGCAGAGTGTGGGCCCCTCTTGTTGTGGAGCACGGGCTCCAGGCCGCGTGGGCTTCAGTGGCTGTGGCTTCCCGGCTCCAGAGCACGGGTAGTGGTTGTGGTTCACAGGTTTAGTTGCTTCAAGGCACGTGGGATATTCCCGGATCAGGGATCGAACCTGTGTCTCCTGCATCTGTTCAGTTCACTCAGTTCAGTCGTGTCTGACTCTTTGTGACCCCATGGACTGTAGCACGTCAAGCCTCCCTGTCCATCACTGGCTCCTGGAGTTCACTCAAACTCATGTCCATTGAGTTGGTGACGCCATCCAACTGTCTCATCCTCTGTCGCCCCCTTCTCCTCCCGCCTTCAATCTTTCCCAGCATCAGGGTCTTTTCCAGTGAGTCAGTTCTTTGCATCAGGTGGCCAAAGAATTGGAGCTTCAGCTTCAGCATCAGTCCTTCCAGTGAATACTCAGGGTTGATCTCCTTTAGGATGGACTGGTTGGATCTCCTTGCAGTCCAAGGGTCTCTCGAGAGTCTTCGCAAACACCACAGTTCAAAAGCATCAGTTCTTTGGCACTCAGCCTTCCAGCTCTCACATCCATACATTCTTTACCACTGAGCCACCAGGGAAGGCCTAGTCATTGTGTCATTGTTTTTAGCCTGGGATGCTACAGATTATTTCTGCTTATGAGGGTGTATGCAGGTAGCATTCACTTGCCAACTCTGGAGACATAGGAGACCCTGCTTCCAGCCCTGGGTCTGGAAGATCTATTGGGGGAGGAAATGGCTGCCCACTCCAGCATTCTTGGCTGGAAAATCCCATGGACAGAGAAGCCTGGTAGTCCATGGGGTCCCAAAGAGTCGGACACAACTGAGCAACTGAGCGAGCGTGCACACGCACATGATCATATATATCTGTTCCTCCTGGTGAGGGACAGGGAGGCCTGGGGTGCTGCANGTTGATCTCCTTTAGGATGGACTGGTTGGATCTCCTTGCAGTCCAAGGGTCTCTCGAGAGTCTTCGCAAACACCACAGTTCAAAAGCATCAGTTCTTTGGCACTCAGCCTTCCAGCTCTCACATCCATACATTCTTTAACACTGAGCCACCAGGGAAGGCCTAGTCATTGTGTCATTGTTTTTAGCCTGGGATGCTACAGATTATTTCTGCTTATGAGGGTGTATGCAGGTAGCATTCACTTGCCAACTCTGGAGACATAGGAGACCCTGCTTCCAGCCCTGGGTCTGGAAGATCTATTGGGGGAGGAAATGGCTGCCCACTCCAGCATTCTTGGCTGGAAAATCCCATGGACAGAGAAGCCTGGTAGTCCATGGGGTCCCAAAGAGTCGGACACAACTGAGCAACTGAGCGAGCGTGCACACGCACATGATCATATATATCTGTTCCTCCTGGTGAGGGACAGGGAGGCCTGTGGTGCTGCAGTCCATGGGGTCACAAAGAGTCAGACACGGCTGGGCCACTGAACAACAACAACATTTACATGTGTGTGTGTGTGTGTGTATGTGTTTGTGTGTGTGTGTGTGAACAGTATTTGCCATAAAGAATTCCAAAAATTTTTAATTGATAAAAGGGAAATACAGTTATAAATTATTAAGAAATTAATAATCACCAACCCAGGAGTTTATGGGGTCCAATAAAATTTAAATGATCTGCCATTGGTTATATTTTCAATATTAAGGGGTCAGATCAGCTGCAGTAATTGATCAGATCTCCATTTAATTCAGTCACGGCTACGCTAGCACTTACTGCAGATAAATTTTTAATGGCTTCCCATCAGGCACGCTTTGGCCTCGAGTAGTCTTTCTTCGTGCTTCTAGCTTGTCTGGCCGTTGTGATCGGATGAGAAGGGGATCTGAGGGAAGGCTCTTGGTGTTCCTTTTCAGGACAGTGTAGCTGAACATGGGGCCGGAGCAGAGAACCGGCCGCCTGAAATCCTGACTCTCGACTCTGGCATCGCTGTTGGCTTGCTCCTGTCCTCAGTTCATTTCTGTCTCCTCCTCGCCTTCTGAGAAGTGGTAATGTGGGCCAGAGGAGTCAGTGACCACAGGATCCCACTGGATGACTCCAGTGATGAGAGTTTCTGGAAAAATGAGATGAGGACGTTGTCAAGGGAACAGCAGCAGGCCGTGGTCCAGCTCTCCGTGCACCTCTCTGGTTGTGCGCTTGCCTCAGGTTTTTGTCTTTTAAACCAGGAAGAGCCATCATTTGTTGCGGGCTTGCTGGGTTTTGGGTACTGTGCTAAGCCCCCATTCCGTCATCACACGTTTGCTAAGTGCCCATGAGCCAGGCTTCCCCTGACAGCTCAGTTGGTAAAGGATCCGCCTGCAATGCAGGAGACCCTGGTTTGATTCCCTGGGTCGGGAAGATCCGCTGGAGAAGGGATAGGCTGCCCACTCCAGTATTCTTGGGCTTCCCTGGTGGCTCAGCTGGTAAAGAATGTGGGAGACCTGGGTTCAGTCCCTGAGTTGGGAAGATCCCCTGGAGAAGGAAAAGGCTACCCACTCCAATAGTGTGGCCTGGAGAATTCCATGAACTGTATAGTCCATGGCGTCACAAAGAGTCGGACATGACTGAGCGGTTTTCACTTTCAAGACACACAAACCTGGTGTGGATGCAGTAATGGCACTCAGCTCAAGGTGGGACTGGGTGCAGAGGTTTGGTCTTTCTCTCCAGAACAAAGCCCTTTGTTTACAGGTCACAAGACTGTAAACAGAAGACCCCGTGATCAGATTGGTGCAGGCGTGCCTGGAAGTTTCAGCTGTAGCTTTTCTCTGGAGCCTGAGCAGATGAGGAAGAAAAGAGGGGGTCGGCCGGACGTGAGGGCTGCTCAGGAGTCTTCTCTTGGGAAAGCTGACTCGTGAGGCCAGAGTCTGGCAGAGGCTGCCGGCTAAGAGCCACAGGATGTTCGTGCCTCGCCCTGTAGACCAGCAGGCGGAGGGGATCAGAGCTGTCGGATGAGGGTCGGGGAGGGACTCTTGGTGGCCTAGGGAGTAGGTCGCATGGCTATGTGGATGNAGGATGTTCGTGCCTCGCCCTGTAGACCAGCAGGCGGAGGGGATCAGAGCTGTCGGATGAGGGTGGGGGAGGGACTCTTGGTGGCCTAGGGAGTAGGCCGCATGGCTATGTGGATGCAGTTGGTTTTTGGTCTTTTAAAAGATGTTTATCTATTTCTTTATTCTGGCCGTGCTGGGTCCTCACTGCTGTGCAGGCTTTTCTCTAGTGGAGAGCAGGGTCTGCTCTCTGCTTGAGCTGCAGGGGCCTCTCTCCGCGGTGGCTTCTCTTGTTGCGGAGCATGGCCTCTAGGGCGCTCGGGCTTTAGGAGCTGCAGCTCCTGGGCTCTAGAGCTCAGGCTCAGTGGTTGTGGCATGCAGGCTTGGTTGCTCCGCAGCACGTGGGATCTTCCCAGATCAGGGATCGAACCCACGTCTCCTGTGTTGGCGGGCTGATTCCTTGCCGCTTAGCCACCAGGGAAGCCCAGTTTTCAGTTTTAATACTGAAAATTTAAAATTTACACTTTTAAAAATGTTTGAAACTAAAAATGTTCTGCTGAATTAAAAAGTGGTAGATGTTTTTCATGAGTATTGTATGTTAATGTATGTATATGGGATGTGTTTTCTATTATATTAATAGAAAAATGGTACAGATGAACCTATTTCCAAGGCATGGATAGAGACACAGACGTAGAGAACGGATGTGTGGACGCTGACGGGGAGGGGAGGGCAAATTGAGAGAGTAAGCGTTGACACGGACAGACCACCATGTGGAAAACAGCGGGAAGCTGCGGCCCAGCACAGTCAGCTCCACACTCTGGGGTGACCTCCAGGGGTGGGATGAGGGCGTGGGAGGGAGGCTCAAAGAGGGAGGGGATATGTGTACACGTACAGCTGATTCACGTTGTTCTACAGCAGNCCCTTTGTTTACAGGTCACAAGACTGTAAACAGAAGACCCCGTGATCAGATTGGTGCAGGCGTGCCTGGAAGTTTCAGCTGTAGCTTTTCTCTGGAGCCTGAGCAGATGAGGAAGAAAAGAGGGGGTCGGCCGGACGTGAGGGCTGCTCAGGAGTCTTCTCTTGGGAAAGCTGACTCGTGAGGCCAGAGTCTGGCAGAGGCTGCCGGCTAAGAGCCACAGGATGTTCGTGCCTCGCCCTGTAGACCAGCAGGCGGAGGGGATCAGAGCTGTCGGATGAGGGTGGGGGAGGGACTCTTGGTGGCCTAGGGAGTAGGCCGCATGGCTATGTGGATGCAGTTGGTTTTTGGTCTTTTAAAAGATGTTTATCTATTTCTTTATTCTGGCCGTGCTGGGTCCTCACTGCTGTGCAGGCTTTTCTCTAGTGGAGAGCAGGGTCTGCTCTCTGCTTGAGCTGCAGGGGCCTCTCTCCGCGGTGGCTTCTCTTGTTGCGGAGCATGGCCTCTAGGGCGCTCGGGCTTTAGGAGCTGCAGCTCCTGGGCTCTAGAGCTCAGGCTCAGTGGTTGTGGCATGCAGGCTTGGTTGCTCCGCAGCACGTGGGATCTTCCCAGATCAGGGATCGAACCCACGTCTCCTGTGTTGGCGGGCTGATTCCTTGCCGCTTAGCCACCAGGGAAGCCCAGTTTTCAGTTTTAATACTGAAAATTTAAAATTTACACTTTTAAAAATGTTTGAAACTAAAAATGTTCTGCTGAATTAAAAAGTGGTAGATGTTTTTCATGAGTATTGTATGTTAATGTATGTATATGGGATGTGTTTTCTATTATATTAATAGAAAAATGGTACAGATGAACCTATTTCCAAGGCATGGATAGAGACACAGACGTAGAGAACGGATGTGTGGACGCTGACGGGGAGGGGAGGGCAAATTGAGAGAGTAAGCGTTGACACGGACAGACCACCATGTGGAAAACAGCGGGAAGCTGCGGCCCAGCACAGTCAGCTCCACACTCTGGGGTGACCTCCAGGGGTGGGATGAGGGCGTGGGAGGGAGGCTCAAAGAGGGAGGGGATATGTGTACACGTACAGCTGATTCACGTTGTTCTACAGCAGAAACATGACATTGTAGAGCAATTATCCTCCAATTAAAAAAAAAAGTAACAGGCGTTCTTCACTCTTCTTAGCACTGTCCATTCTTTTGCAGAAAAAGAGCTTCTATGATTTGTCCACAGTCAGTGGTACTGAGAGCTCTTACAGAGGGATTTATGATACGACACAGTATAGGTTAGGTGCTCTAACTAGTCATTAAACATAAACTATCAAGAGAAATAAGTTTGTGAGCTATAAAGGTACAAATGACTGGTGTTTTCCACTGACATGTCTCTTAATAAGGATAGTGTACTGAATTTGCATTTTGATTGTGCATTTTCTCGAGCTGAATCAGTACATTTTAACATTGATCCGTTAGCTGTTATGTCTATGATAAATTAAACTTTATAGGTAATCAGAACATTATTGCCTGATATCATCACAGAGCTCTGAATTACAGTTTAAGAATGCTATTGCCATAGTATATGTAACTTAAATGTCCCTGCTGCAAAGATGAATAGCATTATGAACTTTCCGGTAATATGCCCTTCACATCTGGGTTGATTTACAGTTGAGTAACTTTTAAAGAGCTGACGGCCCTTATGCTGAGCTGTTATGAGTAGTGACCTTTCCAAGAGGGAGCGTCCTCCGTGACTGGCTGGTGATGCCTAAGCCTCTGATAGTGATGCATCTGCTCAGTTGGTTGTGTCAGTGCCCTGAGAGGTTGTTACATTCATGACACAGGAAAGGAGGCGCCCTGCTTCACAATGTCACGTTAGGAAGTTAGCTACATGAAAATGGAATCATGATGTCCATAGGACTTAAATAACCACACCCTGGAGTAGTTTTTCAGAGTTTTGGTTGTAGATAGCTGGTGGGAGAAGGGGACGACAGAAGATGAGATGGTTGGATGGCATCACCAACTCAATGGACGTGAGTTTGAGCAAGTTTTGGGAGTTGGTGATGGACAGGGAANGCCCCAGGAGGTAGTTAGCCATCTGACAGACTCGGGAAGCGCTGACCTTCTGAGGTTGGGCTTATGACAAACAGGAGGTGTGACCTTCGTAAACCAGCCTGACATGAATGGGCTTGGTTTCCCTTTATTTCCATCACTGCATGCTGGGTCTGCCGACCCCTGGCTGCTCCGAGTGTCCCGTGTTTCTGGGCCTGTCGCTGTCACAGAGCCCCGGCTGGCCCTGACCCATCGGGCGGCCATGGGCCTGAAACTCCAGCACAGCCAGGCCTTGCTTTATGCGACAGGCATGTTCCTGGAAAACCACCTCCTGCAGCAGAGTTTCCTGCAAAAAGGAATGGCTGGCGAGGTGGCACCGAGGGGTGGCCGTCTGTGTCTTTCTCCTGGACATCAGTATAACATTTCCCACTATTGCATGTGATGGCAACATGTATTAAGTGACAGTGAAAATGCAGAGCATGTAGTATGGGCCCCAAGAGGTGGGGATCTGCAGTGGGGATGGGGCCAAAGTCCGGTGTTTTCCCTTTCCCATCCAAGTCCTAACCAGGCCCGACCCTGCTTACCTTCAGAGATCAGACGCGATCAGGCATGTTCAGGGTGGCATGGCCGTAGACTGGCTCTTTCTTTCTAGTCCAAAGATCTTTAGCAACTTAGTTCACCTCTGTGCCTCGTTTTTCTAACTTGTCAGATGGAGGTAATAATACTTGCTATGTCATAAGGTTGTGCTGCTGTAGAGTTGGTGATGGGCAGGGAGGCCTGGTGTGCTGCAGTCCAGGGGGTTGCAAAGAGTTGGAGGCGACTGAGCAACTGAACTGACCGGCTGACTGTATAACACAGGGAGCTCTGTTCAATACCCTGTGATAAACTGTACCAGAAAAGAATCTGAAAACATGTGTGTATATGTGTGTATAACAGAACCACTTTGCTATATATTGGAAATTAACAGACCAGGATAAATCCACTATGCTTAAATACCTGGTGCCATGGAAGGAGACGGTGCCACGACTTCCTGCAGCTCCAGCACACCCATGGAGCAGAGATGAGGCCAGTCTTCTCACGCGACCCCCCTGACCCCCTTGGGGCTGGCAGAGGCGACCTGATTCCCTCCTCCCTCGTGTCTCTTTGTCACACCAAATTTACTGGCAAAGAGATACCTGTGTAGTTTATTAGCACCAGAGGTCTTTGCAGATTTCCTGACTTCCTGGCAGGCAGGCAGCACAATAGGAGAAAAGCCGATCTCACATGAGAGCCATGGAGCTGGGGTTGGGGGTGGGCACAATAGCAGGAGGGCCCCACAGGGGCGAAGGGCATGCAAGGAGGATTGTCAGCCCTAAGCCTGCAGCGAGATTCCTTGATAGCTCAGCTGGTAAAGAATCCGCCTGCAGTGCAGGAGACCCCGCTTTGATTCCTGGGTCGGGAAGATCCCACTGGAGAAGGGATAGGCTACCCACTGCGGTAGTCTGGCCTGGAGAATTCCATGGGCTATGGTCCATGGGGTTGCAAAGAGTCGGACACGACAGAGCAGCTTTCACTTCGCTTCACTTCAAGGCTGCAGCCCCTGAAGCTCCCTGCTCCTGTGGGCTAGCACCACCCCCCTGCCACGGGCTTTAGGGGAGTTCACACTTGAACAAAAACCGCCCTGTGGGTGGACTGTTTACCGTCCGACCAGCCCCCACTCCTGGGGGCCCATCAGCAAGGTGCATGTGGTGAAAATACATTTCCCGTAGCTTTCTGAAATGAATGCTCACACTTCCATTTTAATTTTACTTGAATAGTTCACAAGAAGAAAGATCTGGACCCATAATCTGAGATATTTTGTAAACTAGCAAGAGAATCGATTCAGTTCATATAGAGGCAATTTTACTCAGAAGAGATTGGTTAGGTCAAAATGACGGTTAAGTATAGCAAGTTGGTAAGTAAATTCAATTTTCTGTGGCAAACATTGTTCCTGACTGTTAGAGGACAGGCATGGTTTTCTGCAAAAACATACTCCAACACATACAGTTTCCTCTAACAAGCATTTAAGGGGATCTCAAGTTAATCTAAACTTGAGGTTATAGGTAGGGAATGAGGACAAATTCTCTGAAGATGGAGACTGATAACGATCAGACACAGAGCGTGTTCCATTTGACCTTAAAGCACATTTTGTCTTCCTTGGCCAGGGATATGTTTTGTTCTGCTGCAAAGCATGTGGGTATAACACGAAAGAGCCAGGCTAAGTGGCAGCCTGGAGACTGCTTTCCACATAATATAGAAGTCGCATTTGTCTCAGTGATTTTTCCTAGCGTGCACGCTAGTAAAGGAAGAGCAAAGGAAATGCAAATTAAGCAGAATTAAGGGAACAAGAAAGATAAACACAGAAATCAATGAACTAGATGGCAGATAAATAAAAGAGAAAAATCAGTGACATCAACAACTGGTTGTTGGAGAAGATCAACCAAATTGATAAATGTCTCAAAAGACTCATGGGGAAATAAAGAGATAAGGCCCAAATTACCAGTGTCAGGAATTAGAGGAAGTATTCTACCTGATAACGATGAGAGAATATTATGAACTGATCGTGCCAAAAAGTTCCACAACTTAGAAATGAAATGGATAAATTTCTTGAAACACGAACTATCCAAACTCATTCACGAAGGAGTAGATATACGGAATGGCCCTGCATCTGTTAAAAATTGAATTTATAGTTAAAAAACCTTCACATAAAGAGAACTATAGACGTATTGGTGAAGTTTATTAAAATTGTAGGGCTTCCCTGCTGGCTCAGACGGTAAAGAATCTGCCAGCAATGCAGGAGACCCAGATTTGATCCTGGGGTTGGGAAGACTCCTGGAGAAGGGAATGGCTACCCACTCCAGCATATTTAAAGAAGACATAATATCAATTCCACACAGACTTTCAGAAAACTGAAGAGGAGGATACTTCCCAATTCATTCTCTGAATCCAGCATCCTACTGATACCCAAACCAGAAAAAGATAGTTCAAGACAACACAAAGCCACCAACTAATAGCCATCGTGAACACAGATGTTCTTAGCACAACATGGCAATCTGAGTCTAAAAAAATGTAAAGATGCAGCACATCATGGCCAAGAGGGATTTATCCCAGGAATGTGAGATTCACGTTTAAAAATCAGTGTAATCCTATTTGTTTATTTTTGCTTTTATCTCATTTGCTGTAGGAGACAGATCCAATAAAATATTGTTATGATTTATGTCAGAGTGTTCTGCCCACGTTCTCTTCTAGAAGTTTTATGGTTCACGTCTTACATTTAAGTATTTAATCCATAATAAAATCTCTTTGCAGACCCAGGAGAGAAGTAAGGAAGGTGAAAAACAGCCCCCAGAGATCTTCACACCCTTGTCCCTGGAACCTGTGAATGTTAGCCTTATACAGCAAAAGGGGCATCACAGATATGGCTAAACGGAGATCTTTACGTGGGACGATTATTATGGGTAATCTAGTGTGTGAGTGTGTTAGTCACTCAGTCGTGCTTGACTCTTTGCAACCCCACAGACTGTAGCTGGCCAGGCTCCCCTGTCCATGGGATTCTCCAGGAAAAGAATACTGGAGTGGGTTGCCATTTCCTTCTCCAGGGGATCTTCCTGACCTGGGGATTGAGCCCAAGGCTCCTGCATTGCAGGCAGGTTCTTTACCAGCTGAGCCACTGGGGAAGCCCGGGATAATCTAGGCGGACCCTGGATGAATCATAAGCGCCCTTGTAAGAAGGGGTCAGGAGGAGATCTCCAGGCTGCAGAAGAAGGCAATGTGATGGCTGAAGCAGGTGCTGCCCTGCCTGACTTAGGGAGGAAGGAAGGGGGTGTGGAACATTCCAGAAGGAAGATGCTCTTGAAGCTGGAAGAAGCAAGGAAGCAGATTCTCCCCTAGAGCCTTGGTGGGCATGGCCTTCCCAGCACCTTGATCTGACCTAGTCCTGGTTTTTATAAAAATATTTTACTGATTTGTTTGGCCGTGTCAGCTCTTAGTTGTGGCACTTGGGTTTCTCTCTGGCTGTGGTGCTTGGGCTTAGTGGCTGCAAGGCATGTGCGATCTGAGCTCCCTGACCAGAGATGGAATCCATACGCCCTGCAGGTTCTTAAGAAGGCAGATTCTTCACAGCTGGACCACAAGGGAGGTCCCGACCCAGCCCTGCTTTTTGACTTCTGACTCCAAAACTATAGGAGAAGATCCGTGTGCTGTTTTAACTCACGGTTTGTGATGATTTGTTAGAGCACCCATCGGAAACCCGTACAGGAAAAGAACGTTATGTGAACAAAGCATCTGTCCCTGGGCTCTCTGCAATAGACACCTGAGCTGTATTGGCTTGCTAGGGCTGCTGAACAAAGCAAGCACTGCAGACAGGGCGGAATGCTGCTGCTGCTGCTGCTGCGGCTAAGTCACTTCAGTCGTGTCCGACGCTGTGTGACTCCATAGATGGCAGCCCACCAGGCTCCCCCATCCCTGGGATTCTCCAGGCAAGAACACTGGAGTGGGTTGCCATGTCCTTCTCCAATGCATGAAAGTGAGAAGTGAAAGTGAAGTCGCTCAGTCATGTCCGGCTCTTTGTGACCCCATGGACTGCAGCCCACCAGGCTCCTCTGTCCATGGGATTTTCCAGGCAAGAGTACTGGAGTGGGTTGCTATTGCCTTCTCTGAACAGGGTGGCGAACACAAGAGAATTAGTCTCAGGGTCTGCAGGCTGGATGGAGGAGATCCAGGGGTGGGCAGGGCTGGTCTCTGCATCTGGGAGGAAGCACTTCTCCCAGGCCTCTCTCCTGGCTGGTGGTGGCTCCTGCAACCTTTGCTATCTCTTGCCTGTGGACGTGCTGCCTGGACTCCATGGCAGACCTCGGTAAATCTCTGGACACCACAGCACAGACGAGCTTCCCTGGGTGGCAACATTTCCCGCGTGTTGTGTTGTTACACGCTGTTGCTGGGAGTTGTGTGTCTCTCAGCTGGTAAAGAATCCGCCTGCAAGGCAAGAGACCCTAGGTTGGGGAGATCCCCTGGAGAAGGGATAGGCTACCCACTCCAGTATTCTTGGGCTTCCCTGGTGGCTCAGCTGGTAAAGAATCTGCTTGCAATGTGGGAGACCTGGGTTCCATGCCTGGGTTGGGAAGATCTCCTGGGAAAGGTACCCACTCCAGTATTCTGGCCTGGAGAATCCCATGGACTATATAGTCCACGGGGCCGCAAAAAGTGGGACACGACGGAGCGCCTTTCACTGGTAACTGCTCTGGGAGACACGCCTGCAAGCTTGTGGCTGGCTCCTCCACCCACGACCTTTTCTCATTGCTGGTTTTAATTTGTACCTTTTCTTTGTCATAAACCATAACCATAAGAATGACAGCTTTTCCTGAGTTTTGTGGCTCCTTTGAGTGAATCATCAAGTTTGAAAATAGCTTTGGGGACACCCTGGCACAGTTGTGTCACACAGACCCCCAACATCGCGGCTGGAAATGGGGCTCTCTAGGCAGTGATGAACCACTGCACTCTCTGCTTGGGCTGCTCAGTCACTAAGTGGGATTCGACTCTTTGTCACCCCGTGGACTGCAGCCCACCAGGCTCCACTGTCCATGAGATTCTCCAGGCAAGAACACGGGGGTGGGTTACCATGCCCTCCTCCAGGGGATCTTCCAAACCCAGGGATCGAACCTGTGTGTCTAAAGTCCCCTGCTTTGGCAGGTGGGGCGCCACCTGGGGAGGCCAAAGGTGCTCCCAGAATAACAGTGGTATGTTCAGTACTGGCGCCAAAGGCCTTCTTGCCTCTCCAGATGCACTCCCTGCCCTTCGCCATCTGCTCTGAGCCCTGGGAGGTCGCCCTGCACTGACTCACCAGGTCAGTACAGGGAGGGCTAGAGGCCACTCGACTCTCTAGCTTCCCATGAGGGCCGGGGAGCCTAGCGGAAGGCACAGTCACTGTACTGATTTCTCCAGCTCCTTCTGCTGGGGAGCTGCTGACCGGCTAACCCTCTGCTGCTCCCAGGTCTCCCCCTCGGGTTCTGGTGACAGCCCCTCCCCTGTCCCCTCATTCTCCATCAATCAGCTCTGGGGACCATCCCCATCTTTTCTTGGGTTTCCCTGGATTTATATTCCTCTCATTAAACTCCTCAGTCACCAGCTTTGCGTGTCCGTTCCTTTTGGGACCCTTGTGACTGATACGGTCGATCTTGAGTCAACTCATAAAGTCAGAAATATACTCTATCTGCAGGAACGTGTTTAATGCATCTGTATTTTATCAATCACAATAGCGTCACACCCATTCCCCAAATTGCATGCACAATCAATACTATTTACTCAGTATTCAATCAGAGCTTGGTTTGAGCACAGATTTGTAGACCTCTTGTAATTAATTCCCAGGCTCCCAGCAAGGACCCAGAGCTCTGGGCTTGGGAAGCCTTGTCATAGATCACTCAAAATGGAGGCATTGATCACCACTGCCTTGAAAATTACCTGTAACTGCTGTGGTCCCCAACCTGGCGGTCAGGGAACCACTTTCAGAATGCTGACTCTTAGGCTCCCACTCCATACCTTCTGAATCGCATCCCAGGTATCTCTGATGATCAGTGGAATCTGAGATCAAGGATTTGAGTAACTGAGAGTTATTTATGGAGACTAGGCAGTTTGAGTCATAAAACATTGCTTTTGGAAATAAAGGGGCTTTCCTGTGGATCAGACGGTAAAGAATCTGCCTGTAATGCAGGAGACCTGGGTTCAAACCCTGGGTTGGGAAGAGTTTCTGGAAAAGGGAATGGCAACCCACTCCAGCATTCTTGCTTGGAGAATTCCATGGACAGAGAAGTCTGGTGGGCTACAGTCCCTGGGGTCATAAAGAGTCAGATACGACTGAGTGACTTTCCACTTTGAAAATAAAGGTCAGCGATGGGGGTGATCATTTTTTTCCTGTGGTTATTTATGGATGTGAGAGTTGGACTATGAAGGCTGAGTGCCAAAGAATTGATGCTTTTGAACTGTGGTGTTGGAGAAGACTCTGAGAGTCCCTTGGACTGCAAGGAGGTCCAACCAGTCCATTCTGAAGAAGATCAGCCCTGGGATTTCTTTGGAAGGAATGATGCTGAAGCTGAAACTCCAGTACTTTGGCCACCTCATGTGAAGAGCTGACTCATTGGAAAAGACTCTGATGCTGGGAGGGGTTGGGGGCAGGAGGAGAAGGGGACGACAGAGGATGAGATGGCTGGATGGCATCACGGACTCGATGGATGTGAGTCTGAATGAACTCCGGGAGATGGTGATGGACAGGGAGGCCTGGCATGTTGTGATTCATGGAGTCGTAAAGAGTCGGACACGACTGAGCGACTGAACTGAACTGAACTGATGGGGGTGAACAGTTCACCTACGGAGCCTTATGTACGTCGGGTGAACAGAATTTCCAGCGCCTCCTCCCCTCCTGGCTACATGGGAAGTCTTTCCCACCCCTGTGGCAGAAACTGATCCCAGACACTTGGGGCAGCAGGTAAAGCTGCTGGGGCTTCTCCGTGGGCTCTTCCCCTGGCGTTGTCATCATGGGAGGTCACAATGTTCAGGCCATCCGTGGGGACAGCTGCTGGACACTCCTCAGACCCTCATGGACCCTCATGGACTTGGAGTGAGCACAGAATAGACCTCACTGGGATGGTTTGGAATTGATCCTAATCACAGCAAAACTGAGCCTATCCTACCTGCTTTTACCATCATTGAGATATTGCTCAACTAGCCTTTGACTGTGTGGATCACAATAAACTGTGGAAAATTCTGAAAGAGATGGGAATACCAGACCACCTGACCTGTCTCNACCATAAAGAAGGCTGAGTGCCAAAGAACTGATGCTTTTGAACTGTGGTGTTGGAGAAGACTCTTGAGAGTCCCTTGGACTGCAAGGAGATCCAACCAGTCCATCCTGAAGGAGATCAGCCCTGGGATTTCTTTGGAAGGAATGATGCTAAAGCTGAAACTCCAGTACTTTGGGCACCTGTGAAAGAACTGTGAAAAACTGACTCATTGGAAAAGACCCTGATGCTGGGAAAGATTAAAAGCAGGAGGCAAAGGAGATGACAGAGGATGAGATGGTTGGATGGCATCACTGACTTGATGTGTATGAGTCTGAGCAAGCTCCAGGAATTGGTGATGGACAGGGAGGCCTGGCGTGCTGCAGTCCATGGGGTTGCAAAGAGTCAGACACGACTGAGCTGAACTGAATTGATGGGGTGGGAGATGAGTCATTGAAATGAGAAAAATTGTCCTTGAAATGTCTTTAAAATGATTCTAATAGTTTTTCTTCCTTTTTCCTCTGGCTTCACCTCTTCCTCCTCCTCAGTGTGCTTTTGAAGGAACTGGGAAGTGGGCATTTCTTTATGGTAAAGGCAAGGTGAATGTGGAACCTGCTGGCCCTATGTGAGAAGACACAGCTGGGGGGTGGGGCCCCTGAGGCTCGTGGACCCAGCTGGAGGCAGCTGTCCCGGAAGGAGGCTGTCTGGGTGGCATGCTGTCCTTGGAGGTTTTGAATGAGGTTCTTGGAATGTAANAGACACAGCTGGGGGGCGGGGCCCCTGAGGCTCGTGGACCCAGCTGGAGGCAGCTGTCCCGGAAGGAGGCTGTCTGGGTGGCATGCTGTCCTTGGAGGTTTTGAATGAGGTTCTTGGAATGTAAACCCAGAGTTTTGGATTGGCTCTTTTCATGCTTTCATATTTTCTGTACTTACTGTGTTTTTCTCCTTAAAATTTTTTTAAAAATCATTTTTAATTGGAGAATAATTGGTTTGCAATATTGCGTTGGTTTCTGCCACACATCCATAAGAATCAGCCACAGTTATACGGACGTCCCCTCTGTCTTGAGCCTCCCTCCCCGCTTCCACCCCATCCCACCGTCGGTCGTCACACAGCCCTGGGTTTGAGCTGGCTGCCTCACGCAGTGAGTTCCCGCCGCTGTCTGTTTCACGGATGGGCGTGTACGCGTTTCCCCACTTCTCTGCCCATCCACCCCGCCCTCTCCTCCCCCACTGGGTCCACATGTCTGGGCTCTGTGTCTGCATTGCTCCTGCTGCCCTGTAGACAGGGCCATCAGGACTATCTTCCCAGATTCCGTATCTCTTTCCGACTTACTTCACTGTATACTGTGTTTCTTTTTTTTAAGTCGGGTTTTTGTTATGTTCCATTTGATACCCATAAGCCTAAAGCAGTTGTTCCCATCCAGGGGCCAGTCTTACCTCTGGGGACACCTGGTCACATCGGGAGACGTTTTTGGCTGTCGTGACTGGGTCGGAGGTGGTATCTAGTGCGTAAAAGCTAGGCAGGTGCCCCCACTCTAAAATGTACAAGCAACCCCACCACCAAGAGCTGTCGGGCTCATGGGCCTGAGGGCAAAGGAGGAGGAGTTTCTGTCTCTTCCCACGGCTCAGGGAACCCACGACCTCAGGAAGTTAAACCTCGAGACCTCCAAGGAAAGCTGAAGGCTGGGCGGCCCCCGTGGGTGCAGCCAGCTCCCTGCCCCCGGGAGCCCCTCTCTGCTGCCTCGTGTTGCCCTGGCCTTCACGGGAGCGCCTTCCTTATTCCTCTGGAGATGCTGACGGCAGCATCTTTCTTTGGTGACAGGCAGGACCAGGTTGTCTGGGAATGTTGAGTCTCCCAGGGAAGAGGCAGGAGTGCTCATTTACTTCTCAAAAAATCTAGAATGGATTTTATGAATAAAAAGATTAATTTTGAAAAAGTTTTATTGAAGTAAAGTTGATTTACAATGCTGTATTAATTTCAACATATTAAATATTAACGATTTGCTGTATAGCAAAATTACTCTTATACCCACATATATGTTCTTTTTCATCTTCTCTTCCATGATGGCTTATCACAGGATATTGGGCCCTACAGTCGGACCTTGAGGTTTATCCATCCTATATACAATAGTTCGCATCTGCTAATCCAAAACACCCAATCCGTCCCTCCCCGACCCCCTCACCTCCTTGGCAACTACAAGTCTGTTCTCTATGCTTGTGAGTCTGTTTCTGCTCCACAGATTTGTCCATTTGTGTCTTATTTGAGATTTCACATGTAAGTGATATCACATGGTGTTTGTCGAGAAAGATCAGCCTGACCTTGACCAAAATCCCACTCACCAGGAGGGTGTTTGCAGCATTCTGCTTGTCAGTTAAAAGGCCAACAGGGTGGGGATTGCTGGAGAACTTCCTGGAGAGAGCCTTGTTAGAGGGTGTGGTGGTGGCTTAGTCTTCATTAAAGTCGTGTCCAGGTCTTTTGAAAGCCCATGGGCTGTAGCCTGCCAGGCTCCTTGGTCCATGGGATTCTCCAGGCAAGAGTACTAGAGTGGGTAGCCATTTCCTTCTCCAGGGGATCTTCCCAGCCCAGGGTCTTCTGCATTGCAGGCAGATTCTTTTCTGCTGAGCCACCAGGGAAGAGGGAGGGGAGCTGGTGTTTTGTGTGTTTTGGGGGTTGGGGAGGTGGCTGCCCGGTGCCCCTAGGTGTGGGGTGTCCTGCAGCCCCAGATGCTAGGAGGCCTTCAGGTCCTGTCTTGGCTACAGAGCTGCCTCAGCTGCCGTCCTGGGTACCATCTCCCACCTCCAGGTGTGATGAGGATACAGGCACTGCCAGTGGGTCCCGTGGGGCAACTCTGCAGCATCCGCCCTCCACACGTGATCATGCCCACCAGGTCCCCCCACTCGGACCCCATCACAGCATCCAGCCTGGGGAAGCTGGCTGCGATGGGGAGGAGAGGATTCTGAAGGCTCAACCCTCAGTGTTCAAGGGCTTCCAGGAGGGACTGGAATGCAGGGCCCGCTGACAAAAAGGGGCCACTCAGGAATGGAAACATTGGGGCCAATTGACAGAAAGGCACCCCAGCCGCTGAGATGAGAAGGCTTGTTTGGCCACAGTTCACCTCAGGCGATCTATTTTCCTGGCTGTACAACCCCTGACAAGATGAAGTGCATTCCTGACATCCAGAATCTCCCAATAAAGATTTCATTGTCTGGTTCCCCTGTGGGAAGTGAGACATCAACTTGATATTTCTCTGTTCAACCTTCATCAATAAAAAAAAAAAATTTTTTTCTGGTTGGCTTATTCCTGTTGATTCTTAATGAAGTGGCATTTTTATGAGGTGCCATTCAGTCCAAAACTTCAGAAGTAGTCAGGAATATATATGGCATGGCAGAGGGGATGCATTAAACGTGGAAATGTGTATGAATGGCTGTGTGCATACATAACATGCTGAAATAAATACTACAGTCATCAGGGGTTTAATATACCTCATCCAGAAAGGGATATATCACACATTAAAACATAATTACTGGCTGGAAATGGAAATAGATCACCTCCTAAACCAGATTCATCAGCCTGACTCAAATACATCACCCGCTGAAGCAGAGCGAACACACGCTGAGCCCAGGCCATGTCCACTGATTTAGACCCAAAGCACTAATATACTAAATGGGTGACCACCCTGGCCTGAAATATATTGTCGCCTGGTGAAAAAGATTCCTGTGATGGAGCCGATTGACTGAAAATGAAATGCACACCGGCAGGGCTGCCCCAAGCAGGTGGGCTGTGCTGGGGGGCGGGCCTGGCTCCCGAGGCCCCCACGGAGGCTGGTCCTGCAGGAAGCAGCGCTGGTCAGTGAGTCACTCGGCGATGGGCCAGCACCAGCCCGGCCAGCTCCCGTCCAAGGACATGGCGGAGATGGCCTCTGGGCGGCCTCCCTCTCTGAGAGTCGAGGCTGGCTCCCCGGCTGGGGAGAGCCCGGGGGTAGGAGGCTGGTCGCAGAGAGGGATGAGCCTCACTGTGTCTGCGTGTATGCTCCAAAAAAATTATGTTGCCGCCTTCTCTAACCTGCAAATGCCATCTTGTGTGTGGGTGGAAAACCCTTTCCATGTGCTTCCCCAAGGTTGCCTTTTAGAGGTCCATCTCCCCAAGACCACTCATGAGGTCCAATTTTACCGAGTTTAACTCCTACAGGCACCTGTGTGTGTGTGTGTGTAGGTTGTGTGTGAATTGGTATGTGTGTCGGGGGTGTGTGGGTGTGTGAGTTGGTGTGTGTATGGGTGTGCAGGTGGTATGTAAATTGGTGTGTGTGTGATGTTTTGTGTGTAGGCAGTGTGTGAGTTGGTGTGTATGTGTGAGTTGGTATGTGTGTATGTGTGTGTGTAGGTGGTGTGTGAGTGTATGAGTTGATGTGTGCATGTATGCATGCACATGGTATCTGAATTGGCGTGTGCGTGGGTGTTATGGTATGTGTGTGTAGAGGGTGTGTGTCAGTTGCTGTGTATGAGTTGGTGTGTGTATGTGTGTGTGTAGGTGGTGTGAGTTCACGTGTATATGTGAGTTGGTATATGTGTATGTGTGTGTGTGTAGGTAATGTGTATTGGTGTGTGTTGGTGTGTATATATGTGTATATGTAGGTGGTGTGCAAATTGATGTGTGTGTGTATAGATCATGTGTGAATTGTGTGTGTAGGTGGTGTGTGAGTTGGTGTGTACGTATGTGATGTGTTGGTGTGTGTGTATAGATGGTCTATGAATTGTGTGTGTAGGTGGTGTGTTGGTGTGTGTAGGTAGTGTGTGAGTTGGTGTGTGTGTGCAGGTGGTGTGTGAATTGGTGTGTGAGTGTGTGTGTAGGTGATGTGTGAGCTGGTGTGTATGTGTAGGTGGTGTGTAGGTGGTGTTAGTGTGTGTGCAGGTGGAGTGTGAGTTAGCATGTGTGCAGGTGGTGTGTGAGTTGGGGTGTGTGTGTAGGTGATGTGTGAGCTGGTGTGTATGTGTAGGTGGTGAGTTAGCGTGTGTGCAGGTGGTATGTGAGTTGGTATGTATGCAGGTGGTATGTGAGTTGGTGTGTGTGTAGGTGATGTGTGAGCTGGCGTGTATGTGTCGGTGATGTGTGTGTGTAGGTGGTGTGAGTTCATGTGTATATATGAGTTGGTATATGTGTATGTGTGTGTGTGTAGGTAATGTGTATTGGTGTGTGTTGGTGTGATGTGTGTATATGTAGGTGGTGTGCGAATTGATGTGTGTGTGTATAGATCATGTGTGAATTGTGTGTGTAGGTGGTGTGTGAGTTGGTGTGCATGTATGTGATGTGTTGGTGTGTGTGTATAGATGGTCTATGAATTGTGTGTGTAGGTGGTGTGTTGGTGTGTGTAGGTAGTGTGTGAGTTGGTGTGTGTGTGCAGGTGGTGTGTGAATTGGTGTGTGAGTGTGTGTGTAGGTGATGTGTGAGCTGGTGTGTATGTGTAGGTGGTGTGTAGGTGGTGTTAGTGTGTGTGCAGGTGGAGTGTGAGTTAGCATGTGTGCAGGTGGTGTGTGAGTTGGGGTGTGTGTGTAGGTGATGTGTGAGCTGGTGTGTATGTGTAGGTGGTGAGTTAGCATGTGTGCAGGTGGTATGTGAGTTGGTATGTGTGCAGGTGGTATGTGAGTTGGTGTGTGTGTAGGTGATGTGTGAGCTGGTGTGTATGTGTCGGTGATGTGTGTGTGTAGGTGGTGTGAGGTCATGTGTATATATGAGTTGGTATATGTGTATGTGTGTGTGTAGGTAATGTGTATTGGTGTGTGTTGGTGTGATGTGTGTATATGTAGGTGGTGTGCGAATTGATGTGTGTGTGTATAGATCATGTGTGAATTGTGTGTGTAGGTGGTGTGTGAGTTGGTGTGCATGTATGTGATGTGTTGGTGTGTGTGTATAGATGGTCTATGAATTGTGTGTGTAGGTGGTGTGTTGGTGTGTGTAGGTAGTGTGTGAGTTGGTGTGTGTGTGCAGGTGGTGTGTGAATTGGTGTGTGTGTGTGTGTAGGTGATGTGTGAGCTGGCGTGTATGTGTAGGTGATATGTGAGTGTAGGTGGTGAGTTAGCGTGTGTGCAGGTGGTATGTGAGTTGGTGTGTGTGTAGGTGATGTGTGAGCTGGCGTGTATGTGTAGGTGGTGTGTGTGTGTAGGTGGTGTGAGTTCATGTGT